>MJUU01008795.1:65880-108502 GCA_002080025.1 Modiolus philippinarum
TGCAGTGAAGACATTTGACATCAACTATAAACAATTTAACGTGCAATAGCAGACCAATTGTTAACTTTTATTTTGTAAATGTTTTTGTTTTACTAATGCATCGTTCCTTTGTGATTAATATACCCGAACAAGCTTAATATTTAGCCGTTACTATGGACCATCAACAGACGGCGTGTTCCTAAAATATGGCTGATGAAGTAGACGCCCACCTCATTAGCATGTTTAGAAGGGAGATAATCTCACACAATGACTTTTCGGACTGATATAGACCCCCTTAGCTCAATAGTGTTCATTAATTAGTGATTCCCTCTCAATGTCTTCATGTATTGATTTTTTTAAGTAAGTATCAGAACTTGAAATCGGGTTGAACACGACCCAGAAGTCCCGTATTCCCTATCTTGAGTATGAAAATAATAAAACAAAACGTTATTTTAAGAGATGGTTTATGGAGTGCAAGCCTACACTCTGTTGGCTAGCTCAAGGAGGCTATTCTGCTTTTAAAATACTGTCTTACTCTTGAGGAAAATGAAACTAAAATTTCATAGGGTTTGGTAAAGAATCGTCATGTATACCAGTAGACATCGGCAGTATCAGTGACAGGTCAGTATAGGTGTAAAATCTTCAGTTCATCGAAAACCAAAACCGTTTTACCGGAATCGTGCAGAGTATCTCGTCGATATCCAATATCACTTAAACAATGTGAGCTACGTTCGAGTTTTCTAGAATTTCTTTTATCAGATACTTGAATTTCATATTTAGCAATATTTCAGTAAATGCGAGAATGGGAATTCTCGTAGTGATACGCTGTTACGAGTCACGCCATAATTCCATACAAAATATTTATATCTTGTGTAAAATTCTTAAATGTATTGAACAGTTTTTGAAATCTCTAAGTTTGGATGTGAGAACATTGAAGTCTTCAAGAGTGGTGAACAAGCGTAAGGTATAAATTGAGACATATATTCCATGTAGGATGGACTAAGGGGAACGACGCCGTCATTTAGGTCCGTATATAGGTACATGTACACATGTATTTCATGTTTCCTGTTCATTAACAAGACGTTGCACCCGTTGGAGTGCTAAGGATATCCCGTTCGACATGTACATTAATGAATGACAGCACTGATAATAGGAGGTTCCTTACAGTTAACATAAAAAGGCTGCATTACGTCAAACAGGGAATATAGTTCAAACAGGATTTGAAATAGGAGATACCTTACAACTTATCATACAGAGGCTGAATACCAATTTTGAAAGCAATACCTCTTGATGAAGCTGAGAAAAATACAGAACATTCATATTTCAATACATTTCGTAAGTAAGTCCTCATAATTAGCAAACAGGAGCTATACATTTGACAGCCTCAAACTAGGACGTTCCTTAAAACATATCATATAAAGACTGCATAAAAATTTTAATATAAACCCCCCTTGTAAAGCTGAGAAAAATGCTACGAAAAATTCATTTTAAAACTATATTTCGTAAGTAGGTACATATTTCGTCAAAGTCAGTTTTCGTCAAACATGAAGTACACATCTAACACGACTCAAAATAGGACGTTTCTTACAACTAACCATATAGAGTCTGCATACCAAATTTGAAAATTAATTCCTCTTTCAGAAGCTGAGAAAAATACGACGGATAATTCATGTTTCACTACATTTCGTAAACAAGTCTACATTTCGTCAGACAAGAAGTTCACATCGCTACCAGAATTCGAAATATGACGTTCCATAAAACTAACCAAAGAGAGGCTGCATGTCAATTTTGAAATTAATCCCTCTTGCAGAAGTTGAGAAAAATGCGACGAAAAAATTTATGTTTTACACATGTCGTAACTAAGTCCATATTTAAGTACACATTTGACAGGACTAAAAATAGGACATTCCCTACAAGTAAACATATAGATTAACAACAAAAGGGTTTGAAGTAAATGTACATAAGATAAAGTCTCTACAAATACATTGTATAAGCAAGCAAAGGAACAACGCTTTTATTGTTGTTAATCATCTGGAAGTCTGGAAAAGGCTGCATACCTATTTTGAAATAAATCTATCTTGTAGTAGCTAGGAAAATGTCCTATTTTGAAATAAATCTATCTTGTAGAAGCTGGGAAAATGTCCTATTTTGAAATAAATCTATCTTGTAGAAGCTGGGAAAATGTGACATATAGTGTTCGGACGAACGAACGAACGTACGGACAAGGTGAATGCAGTATACCAATTGTTTGACTTGCTACTCATTCGAAAAATTAATTTAATGGTTTTTACAGAGGCACATAATAACAGACTTGTCTTGTTCCTTACCAATAGAATATTGTTTTTTGTTAATGATGAGCATGAACTACTTTATAAATATTCCTTATAGACAGATAGTCTTTTCGGATGATTTTTTTTTGTTAATTGAGAATAGAAACGAGCTGTTAGGTTTTCTCTTCGCGTGGTTTCCAATGATTGATTGCCAAGTCAAATTCGAGCAACGCTCGTTAAATGACATAAAGGGAGTTTTTGTCACAAGGTGTACAAAATGTATGTTGTTTTGATTTTGATGTTCAAATATTAAACTGATATGGACTTTTTAGTAAGCATGACCATTTTTAAGTGATGCCAAATGAAATCGGTACTATCAAAGGAGACAGAAGAGGCTTTCGTGACAACGTGGTAATACTATGCCATAGAAAAGTACCCACACAAATTTTGGATCATTATGTCCAAATTTGGTAATGACGAAACTTATATAACGCATTATATATCAAAAGATGGGAAACTGAAATTCTTATGATATGCTTTTGCAGCAAATGAATAAAGAAGATTTTAGGTTTATGTGAACTATGGGAATTTTGAGTGAGCACGATGGCTGAAGCACCAAGATACATACACCCAAGTTTATCACATATGACTGTTAGAATTCAATTTGTTGATCATGATACATGTGATAGGTCTTTAATGATGTCTATGATTACAAACTTCATCATCATCATGGTCCAATGGACAATGGTCATTACATCCTGTACATATCAGGTTACAATTAGAATTGCATCCACTATTGTGGAACATATCATTAAGATATTTGGCGAGGCAGTTTTGTGAACACAGTTTGTAGTTATGACCGTATTACTTCCCACATTCGCCATACGATCTGACTCCAATCACAAAGAGAAACAACATGACGATGAGCAAGCCAATTCGATACATTTTCCCCATGATAAAAGAACATGATGACATGGGTTTTACTTTGCCATAAGTCTAAGTATATATTAATTATAATACAACTAATGACGAAAGACAAAGACATAAAAATTCAATATTAAACACCTACAATGATTGAAAATTACAATTATAAGTAACAAACCAAAGGAACACTGCACAAGAAATACACAACCATAAAAAAGAATGGAACTCTGGAAAGCCGGACAAAGCTGGTCGATGATGCAGTATTTTAGATCTCATGTTGAGTGGCAGAGAATTAGAATAATACAACCTTCAAATAAAAGAAGAGGGTAGAAAATAATTGGTACTTTTAAAAACATCTCAAGCCATTTCTTGTCAGAAGAATTGAATTTGTTGAAATGTTCACTAGTAAATTACGGTATATCTTCTTTCAATCAATGTAAAATGATCGACAAACATTTGGTATAAACAGTACTGTGACATAGACCACGTTTAGCGAAACAAATGAATCGCACTGAAAAGCTGATTTACTAGCATGTAGTTATCTCCCATACCAATTTTGTTTCATTCATAAGCTTTTAAACCAGGGTTTCGTTAACTGTAGATTAATAGTATTTTCTTCAGATTTTTTTTTGAGGATATCCGGGGTTGATTGATAAATATTATTTCTAGTTCATTTGGTTAGGCAGTCTCATTTTTTTTTTTTGAATTCCGGATATTCATTTAGCTAGGATGAACCCTCAATAATTGTCCCCAATACGTGTACAGTCTCCTTACTTCAATTTCAATTTAAGCAAATGAGTTACTCCATAGGTCAACAACTTATTATACAACTGAATAGTTTATATGGAAGTGATCCTTTAAATATAGATGTGGTAATTTCCTGTATTTATATCACTATTTCTCTGATAAGCATTATTTGATATGGAAACGTTGACCAAAGATATACATGTATACATGTACAGAAATAAAAGCCCTGTCCTTGATAAACTGGAGTTTACTATGTATCGTGTGCGTTTTTGTCACATGTACATTCACTCCATATCCTTTCATTTTTTCTATATATGAAAGTGTTTAACTGTTATAATGAACTGTGCTTTGCTGTTTGATTTATAAATGGTTTTACTACTGCCGTCTACCATATCACTAAATAACTAACACATGAGCAGTTAGCCAAATCTAAAAAGAATGGCTGTCTTTTCTGAAAATTTCCTTTTGAACAACTACTTAAAGAAAAGCATGATAGTTTGCTGAAACAACAAATGTATAATGTAGGATTAAAATATAGAAGAACTATTGGCTAGGTAACAGGGTTAGATAAGCAATAAATACCAAAAGCATTTTACAATGGGTAAAACCTGTAACGAAGTGAAAGTCGCTTAGTTGAGTGGAAAAAAATCAAGAAGTTATTTTGAGAAACTTGATGCTTTGTGATCTGGTATACATGCAGTTATTAAGTCAAATCTAGTTTTGAGGTACAATAAATGATCTTGGAAATGCATTTTAACAGAAAGATGTGACGTGAATAATTAAAATATTTAATATTCTTTGGTGTTCCGTTTTGTGTGGAAAGCTTTTATGAGTTGGCATTTTTGTTATTTCTCGTTCTTGGTGTCACATGATAAAACTCGCAAGGCCTACTGTTTTTTTTTAAATGGCTATTTTTTTGCTAGCAGAGCTTAGTGTTTTTCTTACAGAACCTAGTGTTTGTCTTGCAGAGTATAGTGTTTTTCTAGCTTTCATTGGGTCAGAAGAGGATTTTATACGTATGATAAGGATAGGAGAGATGACGACCCAAGTAAAGGATAAACAAAGGTAGCAAAATGATCGCATAAATTAATGAAGAGAAGATAACAGGAAACACTTACAATAGCCAAAAATTATAACCACATGCTATAATCTACCAGGGAGCTGTACAAGAAAAACAACAAAAAGACCAAAGACAAATGTAGACAATGATAAATTATTATGAATTCAGGTTAGCCGGACTTGGTACAGACAGGAGCAAGAGCAAGCGGTAGGATTAAACTGGTTTGTGGGTACCCAAACTTTCCCTTTCCCGATCCCGTTTCCATATAGTATAATAAACATACAAATAAAATCAAATACAGGTAGATTAGTTACGCCAAGACAACAATCTTGAGGAGGAAAGAATAAGAAAAAAAACAGTTATGAAAGATGGGTCAAGGAGTGCAAGCCACTATAGTGCGGCAAACCAATACCGAAGCAAAAATGAGGAAAGGGGAATTCCAGATCATGGCAATTCATATCCATCACGAATTGAGACAGCATAAAAAAGACAAAACAAATAAACAAAAGTGAACAAGAACGCCACAAAACTAAAGCACTAGCAGTGTGAACCCCTTAAAACTTAAAGTATTACCAGTATCAGGTGCTCCGGAAGGGTAAGCACCAACAGCTACATGCATGACACCCGTCAAACAGCCAGCTAGAATATTTTGTTGAAAAGATATTTTCACTGGATGTCATTTTCTAACCCGTAGACAAAATCAATTAAATATCCGTGGTCTTACTTCTCTTACCCTCAAACAGTGCCAATGTACACATTTGAAAATCTTCTTTTAACCTATCAAGTATTAATCAGCACTAGAAACATCTACTAATACAAAATTGAAGGATGGCAGTTATTATACAAGGCAACACACGCACACACACAAAACAAAATAAAATAAAAAAAATGACTTCCACTGTTAACCGGGAGTATCATCAGGTGTTCCGGAAGGGTAAGCGTGACCTGCTTCATGCGTAGCATCCGTCACACTGCCAGTGAAAATTCCCGTTTTGTCGGTCCGTTTTTAACCTCCGGGTCAACCCAAAGCTATCTACTCTCATCTGTGAAATATTAAACATCTGTTAAATCATAGTGACGACTGTAAAACTTTAAAGAAGCGACTTGAGCGAAATAATACACGAGATTGTCCCTGCTTGTCCGAGTATCTCTCTATGCTGCTCAACCCTTTTGTTGTGCAAATTCGGAAGTGTTTAATAGTAATAGCAATCCGTAGTTCAATGGTCTGCAAGTATGAAACAAAATCAGCACACTGACAATTACGGGTACGGTTCCACAGCTACCGAAAAAGTATTGCATAATTTTGCTGATTACATATTTTAGTCGATTGATTTCCCAATTTCCACTTGTGTCCTGGCTTCACACAACCAAACGGAATTGTTCAGGGTATTTTAGTCTTACGCCCGAAAAGCTTCAAGAACGGGTTTTACTTTTTTATTTGACAACCCTTTTTTCTAATAGCCATGTTCTTCACATTTGTTAACATTTTACACATTATTATTTGTGTAGTTCAAGTAAAGGACGATCTTCTGCATTAGGGTTTGTTCTGTGAATTTTAGTAACTACTGCATTGTCCATTGGCGGATCCAAGGGGAGGGGGTTCCGGGGTTGGAACCCCCTTTTTTGGACAATCGTGTATTTTTTAATGAAAATCCTAGTAATCCCACAAATTTCCTTTTCACTTCTCAATTGGAACCCCCCTTTTTCAAATTTCCTGGATCCGCGCCTGTTGTCTAACTAATAAAATAGCTGAAAATAATTTTAGAATACACCATTTGGAGTCAAGACGACCCAAGAGTGTACTCTGTGGGGTAAGATAAAGTTCTATTTATTATATAAGAAATATTATTTTATAGTGATTTATGTGTGTTCAGAGAAGGGGAAGGTAGGTAGTCTCCCCCCCCCCCAAAAAAAAAACAAAAACAAAAAAAACCCCCCCAAAAAAACAAACAAACAAACAAACAAAAAAACGGTTTTGCGCTAAAGGTACCCTTTGCTAAGTCCGGCTTTCCTGAGTTCCTATTGACGTTTATGTTTATCTTGTGTCTTTTAGTTAGGTATTTTTATGCAGTCCCCTTGTAGGTTTGTCAGTGATTGTAATTTTTGGCCATTGAAGGCGTTCTTCTTCTTTAGTCAAAACTGCAGTGTTGAATTGGTAAAAGGAAGTATTTAAGAAATTTATTAACTTGGTAGAGAAGACATTACCAATTACCGTCTAGTCATTTTTGCAGTGTTATGACTTGCTGGCAAACTCCTGTTACATTACAAAACAAATCAAACCAAAATCTTCCAGAAAGTTAGATAAAGAATCATGTATTTCAGTAGACATCTGCAGTTTTAGTGAGAGGCCAACACATGTAAAACATTTTTCAGGCTATCGGATTCCATTGCCAATTTAACGGATTCATTAAGAATATTATGTTGATAAATAATGTTAGTTATGTCCGAGTTTTTTCAGGAATTTTTATCAGTTTTTAGTATTTGTTAACGACATGTACTTAAATACGATGGTAAAAATGCTCTTCATATCAAGCTGTTAAATAGTCATGTAGTTTTAACCTGGAGACGGGATGTTGTCTCCTTGACATTTACCCCATTTCCTTTCTTTTTCATATTTCGATATCAAATATTCATATCTTTCCATGCTATTTCCCGCAATATTCGGAATACAATTCTCTGTGTGTATCATTCTTCATTAGAGTAAAAGATAACACCATTTTATCCCGAATCTTATATATAGTCTCTAACATTGTTTCCAGTTTATTACGTATATTTCTCACATCGAGATAGTTAAGTTTTCACATTTTAAAGTTCGAGGTTTATCCGAGAACTTTAAAATGTGAAAATTTTACTATCGAGATGTGAGAAATGTCGTAATAAATCGGAAAACAATGTTAGAGATTGTTTCTCTAATTTCTACTCAATTTATTTGAAGTAAAGCGATCTCTGTAGTCTCCGGTCTCAAATATGGCGCCATTTTGTTGCCATCATCGTTGCTATGTGTATCATTGCGCCATTCATTGAAAAGGGTGAAAAGTTTTGATAAAAATGTCATATTATCAATAAATTGAATTATCTAAGTCATGAAAATGCAAAAACCGTTTCGCTAGACAATGATGCAGGTGTTAATTTCATCAACATCCGGTTGCACTACTTCTAGAAACTGACACAGACATTTACATGATTGACCAATCGCCAACTGAGATCAAATAATACCCATGTTGATTATCATTTCGATAACACATTAGTCAGGAGGTGTTTATATTTGCTAAAAATTAGAGAAAAGTTGATATGTATTCACCTCGTGATATGAAGCCAGAGGGAAAAGGGACATTGGTTATATTGAAATCAAGGATCCTTTACTTCTTTTATATACAAGAGTCAATGAAGATAATGCATACATCAGATACAAATTTTGAAGTTAACTCCAAAGGACTGTTGGGTACTTTTTTGGAAGGGGCCATTTAATTTAGGACTATTGTGACTAATTTTGGTTGTGTATTGTACTATAAGTTTATGAGAAGATCTTTGAATGTGTTTAACATAGGAATCACTGTAAAACAAAACTTTGTACCCACTGGCGACCATCTTGAATGACGAGACCATCAAAGAACTATCGTGACTACATGTAAGCTTGGTTCTAATTTATTGCGGTTGACAATTTTTCCGGTGGTTTCTACCTCATTTGTCTTTTTGTCTCATGGACTTCGGCTCTTGACCACTCTGTTCGGTAATTTTGTTATTACCCCCATTGACTAGCAGTTTCTGAGCTTTTCGCATGTGTTTCCTTAGGGTTCAATGTTAAACTTTGTTTCCCTTTGGCGGCGATCTTGGATGAGATACAGACCTGCTTCATACCTTTTGGAAGGGACCATCAAAGGGCTATTGGTCTAAAGGTCTGATGGGATATAGATTAATATAAGAGCTTTACTCTTGTTTCTAAATCCCATTATAAATTCGTTTTTGTTTCTATTCGATGTGTTGTATATATTATTAATGTATTGACGAATTTAATAACAAAATATGTTTACATTTAAGGTCTGATGAATACCTCCGGCTACCAACGTTCCACCAGTAGAGGCATCGACTCAATAATAATAAATAACTATAGAAACATGTGACGGTATTTTAGGCCATTGTGGGTGTTTCCTGTTATTTTGTTTATTCTATACTGATTTATAGATTGAAAATACCGGAGATGATAAATTCAGAGACATTTCGAACTTTTTTCATTTCAGCGACTAAACGCATATCAAATCAGCGACATTATATTTTATAAATTCAGCAACACTAACCTGTGAAATACATGACACCTGTGACGCCTTGTCCTTCCTTTACACCTGCTCACCACAAATAGATTATGCCTAACTATGCCAATCTGTCACAGAGGGAAGCATTGGTTTGGCTTATGTCCAATGAAGATAAAGATGTTATTATAAATCTATCAAAATATATTTATGAGTGTTTTGAGATGAGAAAAAACAAAATGTTGTATAGTGGTAATTAGTAATAGGAATTAATCTGTAACGGTTCTCCCAAAGGGCAACTCCATTTATAATAATATAATTCATTTGTATTCATTTTGTTTGTATTCTAGTCGTCCCTGTTTGTAGATACTGTGTTTGTAATCTTTAGTTTAGATTTTCTTTCTTTATTTGTAAAACTTATTTTGCCTCTCGTGGGCACCAAAATTGGAATAAAGAATTTACTTACTTACTTACTTAGATTGAAGTAGGAGTTTGAAAAGGTTATAAAGTGTTTGCAGTCACATTTATTGTTAATAAAATTCATTTCATTCCAAATCATATAAAAAAAATTCTGCACTGTCTCTTTATATACAATTAAGCCTTCTAAATAAATTTTAGTTTTTTATAGTTATACACTATAGAACTCTACTGAGCCTTACTAAGACTGTTGTACTTTTCACTTTCCATTTTAAATTTAATAAATATTTATTTATGTGTTACTTTAATCCCTATCTATTAGTTTAAATCATTTGAGTTCAAAAAATTGGTCACGTCATTTGTTTTTGTACTTGAATCTTCGAGAGAGAAAAAAACTACCTCTAACTAGTACGGCCCGATTGACCTTTTTCTGAAAATTTTGATGTGTATCTTCAGAGACATGTAATTATATGTCTCTGGTATCTTATATAAAATTTATATTTATTCAAATTATAGTATATTTTATTTTTCAATAACATATTTAAAACCTTACATATGATACGCAGAAAAGGCGTCGCTGAAATATACGTACTTACTAAAAAAAATGTCGTTGAAATCGGAGATGATAAGTTCAGCGACATTTCGAGCTTTTTTCATTTCAGTGACATTATTATTTTAGCGACAAAAAGCATATCAATTCAGCGACATTATATTTTATCAATTCAACGACATTTACATGTGAAAATATATGGCACCCCTTACGCCTCCCCATGCCCTGCTCATCAGTGTTCAGTTGATTGCTCTTTGACGGTTAGAACTCGAGGGAGCTGTTATCTTAAGGTAGATAGACAGTAATATTCAAATCCATGAGATCTTGTTGTAAGTCGGCATATCCTACTTAACCGAAATCTGTAATAAAAACTATGGGTCACCATGCTTGCTTTTTCAAGAATTGAGATCAAAGTTTGCTCATTTTTAGCCATTTTTTCACCTAAATTTACAAAGAATGCTCGGGGAAAATATGGAAAGATAATCTTTAGCTTAATAGAAATGAACTTTTTATCTATGAGAATTTGATGTAGTTTTGTGATAAGATAGTTTCTGATGTAATTTATTGGTAACAATAAAAAAATGTATACGTCACCATGCTTTTAACGGAGATATTTTACAAACATTCCGGATTAAAAATTATTTACGGGAAAAGGGAGTTAATTCGCGGCAAAGTAAACGAAATCTGTCATTCAATTATGACGTCACAAAGGAAAAGCTGACAAATTACTGTTCCGGCCCAAAAATCAAACCTACCCCGTATCCGACTCTTTATTTTTCTAATGCGCGATTGAATTGCGCAGCGCAACAGTGTCGATCTACCTTAAGACGGTTGTACTTGTCCATGTCCATGTTCAAACCCTATCCAATAGTAAAAATCTTTTGGGTACCATTAAGAAAGAAAAAGTGTTGGTCAAAAAAAGTTATTGATGTTGAATTTGAGTCTTCAAGGAAAAACTACCTCTAATTAGTACTGTCAGGTTGACATTTTTCTGAAAATTACTTTTTATTTTGATGTGAAATTTATATCCATTCAATTTATATTTTTTGTATAATTTATTAAAACCTTGATGTCGCGATATGTAGAAAAGACGTCGCTGAAATGATATACGAAATTACTCGTATTTGCTATCGGGCTCTTGACAGCTATGTATCGTAAAATATCATCCCGTGAGCCAGAATATGAAGCACAGGGGCGAGTGAGCGTAGCGAACGAGCCCCAAGCATCATATTCTGGCGAGCGGGATGATATTTTACAATACTTCAGTTGTCAAAAGTCCGATAACTTGTTTATCATGCTTTAATTTGTATTTTAGATTTGTCTCTTTTGAACTGAGGTTTCAAATTCTCCCAAAGTCACGCGGGAAATTCGACATACACGTCATTCTTGCCCTTCAAAAAAAATTTTCAGCCGCAGAAAACATGTTTTGTTTTTCTTAATCATTTTAATACCAAACGTTTTGTAATCGGATGAATAATTTAACCGAAGTATTCGAAATCATGCCGATTTTGAATGTTGCAGCAACCTTTGGTCGTTACGTTTTTCTGTCGTTCCTTAGAGCTTTTATGACGTCAGAATGTGAAAACATGGAAGCTCTGCAGAATTTATCAGTGACCTAGTTTTTGTAGTTTTTCTGACGTCTAGTTTATCTATTTGTGTAATCATGATTCTGTTTTGAATACCTAATCGGAAAGAGAAAATGTAATAGATGTTTACTTTTATCGGCTTGATTTCATGCGAACACTTGAAAAAAAAGTTATTACCTTTGAAACATTGGGAGAAATGCTTGATATATCCAGGTAAACTTCTGATATATCCGGGTCAACCAGATACGGATTTTGCGGAAGTACTCTGCAGGCTGATATAACCATAGGGAAGGATGATAATAAAAAATATCGCTGTAACGATAATCGCTGAAATGATACTGTCGCTGAATTTATACGCACCCATTGAAAGATAATGTCGCTGAATTTATACACATCGGAAAATACAAATATAGAATTTTTTATTCAAACAGTAAATTTCTATAAAACGCAAGGTAAGATTTTCATGTCGGAGAAAAGTCTGGCAACTTGGCTGCAGAATATCCCCAGAGACCTCTGGCCTACCAGTAGTGGTATCGGCCCAGTGTTTAAAAAAACAAGAATACACAGTTATAAACAGTAAATTGTGTTATGCTGTACATGTGCTCCACTGAGTAACATAAGTATCGAATAATAAGGAAAGTCATAATTCAAAAACTCAGAAAGAAGTACTGATTACCCCAAAAAAATTGTAATAAGAGGGCAAGGACATTCATCGCGTGCAAGACAGGGAATGAGGCCTCAATATTTTCAATTTTGATTTAAACAGGAAATGAATTGCTTGGATTTACTCATAAAATCGGATGAAATTGAAGTTAAAGTAAGGTTGTTAAAGACTAATAAAGATTTCAAATTTAATTTCCAGGAAATCTTAACTTCCAATACATGGAATGTCACTTAAATATATGTCTTTAGTCATCTTGTTTCTTTCGATAAAAAGGTGAAAAAGAATGAAATTGTATTACTATTTACATCCATGAAACAAGTTATTTAGTACTCTGCACTGGAGAAAAAAAAATCGTCGAAATAGGAATCTACAGATTTTACTTTATATAATTGTTCAAGTTTTAATATCTGGCCGATTGGTAATGTTGCATTTTGCTCAGTTTGTTTTCAAAATGTTTTGTTCGACTTGTTGCCTTTTTGTCATTTTAACGAATGGATTTATTTATGGATGTTATGGTCATAACAACTGTTAATATCTACTATAATACTTCAGGGATGTATGTTATAATTTTACAGATCTGCTAGTTTGGGTGTGATAAAAAGGTTACTTTCATTTAAAGTTTAGGAATGCCGCAATCACGAGAATCAGTAGTTGAGTACATTTGCATTCGTCGTTCTCTACTCATGGATTTTAAAGAAATATTTACAGATTTCGGCAAACTGCCTCTTCCAACTTAATTGACTAAAATCTACCTAACTTTTTTACAGAGGCTAATAATAAGAGACTTGTTTTGTTCCCTGCCAATAAAATATTGAACTTTTTGAACTTTGCAGGAAATTAATGAGCTTGCTGGTATTGATAAATATTCTTTATGGGCATTAATAGTCTTTCAGATGAATTCTTTGTTAATTGTCTATTGTAATTTGTAAGGTTTTCTCTTTACGCAGTTTCAGTTTACGTGATTGCCAATCGAGTTTCGCTCGTTATATAATTACAAACATTTTTTTGGTTGCCCTGATTTTGAACTGACATATGGATTTGCAAGTACGCATTTAAAGTTTTTAACGATACTAAATGAAATCGGTATTATGAGAGAATTCAAGGCAAAAATTTCCCCTAAAAACTTGGTACTACAATGCTACCGAGGAGGGCCGGCAAAAGGTTTGAAACCCAAATGTTTTAAACATAACAATACTAAGATTTACATAACACATATTATATCAATAGATGTGCAATGTACGAGTGAATATAACTTTTATAATATGCATATAGGATTTTACATAAATGCCAACTTAAAAAAGTTTCAATGGCATTTTTGAGTGAAATTTATTTAATCATGACTATTTGAATTCAGGTTGTGGAACATGGTACATGTAGCAGGTCTTTAATGATGACTACAAACTGATCCCAATGGACAATGGTCATTACATCCTGTACATATAAGGTTACAGTCAGATTTGCATTCACTATAGTGGAACATATCATTAGGATATTTGGCAAGGCAGTTATCGGAACATCTTTTGTAGTTCCGAAGGCATATTCTTCCACAATCCCCATCAGATCTTGCGCCAATTACCAAGAATAACAACATGACTATTAACAAGTTCATTCGATACATTTCCCTGCAATAGATAATAAATCATGATGAAATGGGTATGAAAATAATGTTGCTTAAAAGTGATCTTTCTAAAGAATTCTCCATAGTTGCAATTGTTCTTATATGACGCTCTTCTTTCTCTTTTGGAACAAAGCTCTGCTCTAATTCCAAAAATATTTTTACATTACATTAAACATATTTTATTCGCAAAAACTAATTTGCAAAAGGGGTTGGACAAAAGTTACAAAACATTAGGAAACGTCCTCTTCCATATACATGTAAATATAAACAGAAATATTAATGGCGACATAGATTTAACATACATTTTAATATGTGAAAAAAACTAAGTCACAGTAATTTGAAAACAAATGCAAATAAAATACAAAATGACATTTGTAATGTGCAGTTTCACATTATCAAATCATCAATTTTTTAACTACTGAATTCCACATATTGCAAATGTACACACACACCACCTGAATACACAGTTTTCTAATATGAAGCTCTTGTTTTGCTTTGTAAACAAACCTTTTCTCAAATTCAATATGCACATATGAACGTATTGTATAATATCAAATAATCTTTAATGTACACCTTGCATATTTCATTTTCGGCATATTTTGTGCAAAATAAATTATTAAATAACGAATCACCGAAAAAGCCGCATCAAATAATAGAAATATACAACAGTTACTGAATTTAAGACTCGGAACCGATATTGACATAACTGTAATTTAGCAATGAGCGTTTTCTTAATATGAAATCTTATCCATTTTACATATCATGCTCTACAATTTAAGTATAAATTTTTGAATTGTTAAAGTTAATAGAATTATATTCTTTTTCTTTTTTTGCTTCGAATATAACTTAATTAAGCAGCCATATAATCAGAAATGCTGTCAACTATCACTTATACCCGCTTTGATTTTAAAATATCCGCATTTAATATTTTTAATACACATTATTTGTATTAATTAATAAGCTTTTTTGCAACTTGTATTAAATAAAATGACGAGTACAGATTTCTCTTTGTCAATTTATGTATTTTTTCATGTAGTTTTCCGACATATTTTATTTCTAGTCTCAACCCCAATATTGCCCTATAAGAGCCCCTTCGAATTGTCAAAACGCTTTTAGAATCGAAATAGATTATTGCAATTGAGCTCTATGCGTAGTAAAACATGGTCAGACCTTATATTTGTCTTCATTTTATAGCCCGCTATCGCTCGGTATAAAATATTGACAAGTATAAGATTCGTCATGTTCTAATTCGCATTAAGCCCTCTTGCAATAATCTATATCTCAACTGTTATATTTCAAGTAAGTCTCTGAAAACTTTCAACCAGTATTATGTTCAAAGAAAAAAATTGAAATTGAGCAATGAATGAGCAGCCATGCAATTATTTTCCTATTTTCTCGTTCCTACAGAAAACCTTTGCTTTGCTTTTTTTTTTTAAGTTTTCATTGTATGTACATAAATTAAAATACAACTAAAGACGAAAGATTCAAGACTTCAAAAATAAATATTCATAACCTATAACTAGAGTAAGGACTGTCGGAAACGACAGTGATCCCCGCACCCCCTGTTTGACACAGAAAACAGCTATAGACCCTGGCAATAATTTTTCTTAACATTTTTGTAATTAAACTATTGACAGTCACTATTTTACCATAAGGAATTAAAGAATATATGGTTGTTAGGCAGAATTCCAAAAAATAAGAAGTCTTTGAGACTTTCAGGAATTTTACCAAACTTGGAATCGTATATTTTGGAAATCAGGTTTGTGAAATGTTTCTTCTAATTCTAACAAATTTTTTAACTATGGTTTCAATGTAGAATTCCAAAAAATATGTGGTCTTTGACACTTTCAGGAAATTTACCAAAATTGGAATCAAATATTTTTGAAATCCAATTGGTGAAAATGATTAACCTTATCAAAACAAATGCTTAAAGTCTGGTTGCTAGGTAGAATTCCAAAATAAGTGGTCTTTGAAACTTTCAGGATATTTACCAAAATTGGAATCACATTTTCGAATTCTAAGATTTCAGAATTTTTATTTTTTCCAAATACTTGCCAAAATATAAGATTATATGCCAAAATGTCCAAAAATATCAGTCTTTGACATTTTCAGGAAATTTACCAAAGTTGGAACCGGAATCAAAATTCTGAAAGCTTATTGCGCATCTACAGACTATATGCAACAATTCTGCAACAAAATTTAATCCATAAATCCAAAAATGTAGGAAGAGTTTGCGTCGCATGCCATATGTGTCACAATTCACATTTTGTGGTCTTTGTCAAATCGACATCTTGGGGCCTCTTGTTTGCATCAATATAGATATCAAAAATCCGAAAGCTTATTGCGCATCTACAGACCATATGCAACAATTCTACAACAAAATTAAAACCCTAAATCCAAAAATGTAGGAGGAGTTCGCGTCGCATGCCACATGTGTCAAAATGGACATCTTGGGGCCTCTTGTTTGCATCAAGACCAATATCAAAAATCTGAAAGCTTATTGCGCATCTGCAGCATATATGCAACAGTTCTATAACAAAATTAAAACCCTAAATCCAAAAATGTAGGAGGAGTTCGCGTCGCAAGGATGTGTGACGGACGGACGGACGGACAGACGGACGGACGGACGGACGGACGGACGGACGAGGCCAACGACAATATCCCCGAACTTTCATTCGAAAGTGCGGGGATAATTACAGGAAATTACAATCAAAGGCCGCAATCTACAAGGACACCGTTTGGATGAAAATCCTTACAGTAGAATTTCTACAACAGTCAAGCATAATAGTGAGTACTTATCAAGGCATAAACAGTAGGATAGGTAATTAGTACTTATCAAGGCATTAACAGTAGGATAGGTATTTAGTACTTATCAAGACATAAACAGTAGGATAGGTAATTAGTACTTATCAAGGCATAAACAGTAGGATAGGTAATTAATACTTATCAAGGCATAAACAGTAGGATAGATAATTAGTACTTATCAAGGCATAAATAGTAGGATAGGTAATTAGTAGTTATCACGCCATAAACAGTAGGATAGGTAATGAGTACTTATCAAGGAATAAACAGTAGGATAGGTAATTAGTACTTATCAAGGCATAAACAGTAGGATAGGTAATTGGTACTTATCAAGGCAAAAACAGTAGGATAGAAATAAAAGATAGGTCATTACAAATCAAAACATTCTACCCAGCGGAATGAATGTTCGCTTAACAGAAAAAAAACAAGCAGAAAACAATGGAATTGTCAATAGTTAGTACTCAAAACAGAAGACAGTAGCCATCACAGAGCCAGAAACGGAGCTATATTAAGTTGGGAGCAGATATAACCTTTTGTTCAAGTTAACTCTAAGAATCTACCAGAAGTTAACCTTAAGTTAACTTAGAGCAGCCGTAAAACAAATCTGGAAACGGTCATTAAAAGGTTCACGGCTGTAAGTTAACTTGGAATTGTTCTGAAAGTGATCAAATGATAGGGCATTTCTAAAAGTGGTAATATATGTACAGTAGAGCAGTATATAATTTGAGGAACAGATAAGGACTGTATTTATGATAGATGTTCCGCCTGTTTAGGTATTTAATATATGGTGTTGTTTTCTATGTCATTAAAAAAAAACAAAACAAAACAAAACATTAAACAAACAAAAAAAAAACAAAAACAAAAAAAAAACAAAAAAAAAAAAATAAAATAAAAAACCTATCATGCAACTCTGGATTTTGGCCTATCACTGATAACAGCTGAGTGGCTGTTTTGACACCAAATTCCCTGTGTTAATTGTCTCTGACGTTGATAACATAATTTTTTTGTCTGAACTTTTCAAAACTGTAAAGGAAATGGATCATGAAAAGTGCATCATAGAAATAGGTCAGTACAGTCTTGCAAATAAAATTGTACTACCTCAAATGGATTTTTAATTTTTGTTCAAATTATTGTCAATTCAATTTAAAATTCATTACGGATCAGAAAAATTATATGAGAAAGAAGAAAATAGTTGATCCTGTTAAACAAGTAAATATTTTCGATGTAATTCTTTAAGAAATATTTTATAGCAACATCGGAACAGCTTTAAAATACTAGTAAATGAAATATGTAATAAAATACATAAGGTTCGAAAATAAAAGCAGGGATCATAGTAACTTCGGTATTTAGTTATTTGAATGAATGACTCCGACCTGCCGTTGGGTGTGGGGTTTTCTCACCGTTCATTGAAGATCTTATGGTGGCTTTGAGTCGTTATTACTCCCCTTTGGGTCGTTGTCTCTTTGACACATTCCCCGTTTCCCTTCTTTTTTCTATTGAATGAATGACAATGTTTTAATTCAACAATTAAGTTTAAAATTTTAATTGCGTTTAAGATTATGTAGTTTTTATAATAAACTGTGTAAATGAGTGGCATTTCATTAGAATCACCTGAAACTATATATATTTTTTATCAGAATTGTTAAAATTACTGATGATATACCAGACTAGTCTGGTATTTGTCAATATGTGATGACAGTTTTTACAGTGTTTGTTTAGATAAGTGACACAAGGTTAAAAAATTTTCACTAGTCGACCCATACATTCCCCATGGTAGAGATGTATGCTCTTTATTTTTCTTAGATATGGTGTACTTGTACATGAGATAATATCTCATGTGTACACTTTGTTCAATTACTATTATCTAAATTTATGTAAATTCTAAAACTCAAGGATGAACTCCCTCCATCGTAGTTTTGTCCTTAGCTATATTTGATATTACTGATTATTCGGATTCCGTTTGGTTTAATGCAGTGAAAACATTTTTTTTTAAATTATGGATTTCCTTTGTTTGGGTTCTAGTGCTGCTGATGAGGAATGGATTTCCGAAATGGCCATACAGCTCATTAAAATTATTGCAGTTGGAGTTAACATATGTGTTATGGTCTCATGTTCATTTACTCCATATCCTTTCGTAAAATATTAAGTTCTATAATAACCTCATTATAAACTCCTCCCTACGGTCGGAATTTATAATGAGGTTATTATATAAAACATACACTTTCTTCCTACCTTTGACAGGGAATTGTCAATCTAATATAAAATTTCATTTTGGGAAAGTGTTCTTCTTCGCTTACTTGTTTAGCAAGATTTCAAGATTTCAAGATTTTTTTTTGGTAAACGGTCAGACACAAAATTGTAACATGAGGATAATACAATAATAACAAATTATATGAGGAAATGAACAGGATTGACATTATTACACAGATAAAGTAGACAAAGAAAATGACAATAAATTAAACACAGTAACACACACACACACACACACGCACACACACACAAGCACAAGGTTATACACAATGGTATAAAACACACATGACAGTAAACACAAATGTTATTTTTGAAGTATTGAATCCTTTCCCCAATGATGACAACTTACCTTTGTGTGTAAAGTCGACTAAGTTCCATTACAATACCAAGTAGGTGACAAGGTTATCGTTTTAACAAAGATAAAATTCTCTGGTTTAGCCTTTTGTCGAAATGTAATGTGTACTCGATACACCATATGTCCCGTCCAGAAATCTAAAACTAACCACTAAGAAAGCATATTAACTTAAACTTAGTAGTAAGTCTTCCAAGGAAGACATGTGTCGCCTGCCAAACAGGCAAACAGATGTTCATACAAGGTAAAGGACCCTTACTGATACTTCATGCCAAGTTGCAGAAGGCAAGAAAATGTGGTTCCAGAGAGAAATGTGAAAAATAATTTTAAGACGCGAAAAAAAAAATTTTTAAGTTCCGTTAGGAAGTGGGCATGTGTGAGATCCCAAACTTTCTGACACGGTACAGCTATAGTTCCTGATACCAATAGTCAATTTTGAATTTCAGAAGGCTGGGATATATGGTTCCTGAGAAAAATGTAACATATAAATAAAAGTGACGACAAAAGTCCGAATCAATCACAGGGAGAGACCAGTAAGGAAAATCCGTATAGCATACTACAGAATCAAGGAGACACAACCCAACACAGAACATTTTTGGCAAGCCGTCATATTCCCGACTTGGAACGGGCACTTTATAAATATTTTGAAGATGCAAAAAATATTCTAAGTCCCGTCAAACAGGAAGTTGACATATGAAACATTCAAAACTCTGTTACACGGTATAGGTTCCTATACTGGTACTCCATGTTGAATTGCTTAAGGCCGGGATATGTGGTTCCTGAGAAAAATGTGACAGTAATTTTTGTGACACTGCAGCATAAAATATTCTAAATTCCTTCAAACAGGAAGTGGACATACGAGAGATCCAAAACTCTGTTACACGGTAGAGGTCACCATACTGATACTCCATGCCAAATTACAGAAGGCTGGGATATGTGATTCTTGAGAAAAATGTGACATAAATTTTCAAGACAAAAATATTTTAAGTTCCGTCACAGGAAGTTGGCATGCGAGAGTTCTCTGTTACACGGTAAAGGTCGCCATACTGATACTCCATGCCAAATTGCAGAGGGCTAAGATATAGGCTGAGAAAAATGTGACAGAAATGTTTTGTGACGCCGACGCCAGACGACGAAAGACAATGAACGACGGACGCAAGACGACGGATAAAGATCCCTCTATGTCGCCAATGTGAACACAGGCGACACAAATACATGGAATTTGACACTCAGTTGAGAACTTCGAATGATCTTTTTGGTCAAATCATAACAAACTAATCTGTAATTCCCCGCTGTGAATTAAGTTTAAACGTGGACCGTAAATGTCTCATGTGCGTTTACTCCATATCTGTTCATTGTTTATTTAAGACAGAAGTTTGTCTTTTCTGCAGTGTGGAGTCCGTAAAAAGATTGCGAGAGATGAGTGCTATCTTTATATTTCAGTAAAGCTGTCTTGAATTGGGACTATCTCTCATATAGATACACTATCATTCGTTCAAATTTGGGCATTTCATTTTTTTTTGTTTTGTTATATTATTCCAACCATCTGTTGACAGTGCCCGAATCTCATGATTTTATTATGTCAAAGTGACTCGATGAGTTCCTTGTGGTTGTTAATATGTAATAATTGTCTTCTAGTGGTATTTGTGGTCGGACAAAGGATGATTCGACTGCAAGAAAACTTAATTAAGCAGTTAATTTTACATTTGTTTACGATCCCGAATCCATAGGTGTAAAATTGTGTTAAAGTGGCGTTGCTCGACATCTAGCAATGAATTACGCTCAAACCGTAGCTAGGGGCCGTCATGAACTTACGACTGGGTTTGAGCATAGCTCATTGCAGAAGGCCTAATGGTGAGTTCAAAATGAAGAACAAAATAAAAGCGTTGTTACATTGTTTTGTTAAACAATGTTTTTGTAGAGACTTTCTCTCACGTGTAATTACTCCATATCCTGTCATTGTTTTTTACAGTTAAGGACAGTTAAACATTCATGTATTCTTATCAGCTTTTGTACGGAAAGTTTGGGGCTGGCGAACATATTTAATTTCTAAGTTTAGTTTTTCATTGAAGTTGTCGATGTCGCTCTTGCTGTATTCAGGTCAGACATCGAAGCTTGTGATCCGGATTAACGCAATATCCGAATATACATGTAAAAAAATGGAAATTATCGTTAATGAAAAAAAAATTGAAAAAAAGAAAATAAAAAAGGGGTGGTCTCAAATTAAATAAAAAGAGATAGCAGGAAACACCTAAAATGGCCGAAAACTACAATTACATGCCACAGTCAAGGACACAGGAAAGACACAAATAAGAAAAAACGTAAACTAAAGTACGGGTATGAGAATCGTGGAAT
The DNA here is from genome assembly GCA_002080025.1 of Modiolus philippinarum. NCBI lineage: Eukaryota > Metazoa > Mollusca > Bivalvia > Mytilida > Modiolidae > Modiolus > Modiolus philippinarum. The sequence goes on from MJUU01008795.1 coordinate 87,702, forward strand.
TTTTTATTATGGGTCTTGTTGTAAACTACTACAAATGTATTGTAATTGTGAATGTGAGATTTAATTCATACAGAATTCTAAATAAACTGTACCTTCAATGTTCTATAAATAAATAGTTTGTAAAAGTGGTTTGGCGACTTCCATCCGACTCTTCATATAAAACAAACAAGTATGCTTGTCTGACGTCAGTATTCTTTTGCTTAGAAAATAAATATACACATAGTATATTTTGTTTGATTTACCAGATTTTTTTTAGCTACATATTCATAACGGTAACCAAACAAAACTCTATTCAACTATTGCGGTTTTCTTAATATATAGGAAGGAAATACTTAACAAAGGAACTGGTCTCTTTGTCTTTTATTCAGGCAGAACCAGTATAAAAACCCACCAAAGGGTTAATTTTCTTTGTTTGGGTTCTAGTGCTGCTGATGAAGAATTAATTTCCGAAATGGCCATACAGCTCATTTAAATTATTGCAGTTAGAGTTTACATATGTGTTATGGTCTCATGCTCATTTACACTCGCATGTGACGGGTGCTGTTTACAGAGCAGGACATGCTTACCCTTCCGGAGCACCTGATGTCACTCTGTTTTTTGAGAGTTCACACTGTTTGTTCTTTAGTTTTTTGTGTTGTATATATATAGTGGTTGTGTGTTTTGGGGGCAAGTAGTGTCTTTGGTCTTCCGTCTTCTAGTGTTCTTGATTTTGCCTTGTCTCTTGACTTTGATTTATGTAATCTTGTGTTTTGTTCCTTCAGTATTCTGCTGCCGTTGTTTTACTCCATATCCTTTCGTAAAATATTTAATGTAGAAAGAAATGCGTGTTTATATATATGCCAAAAGCACGTTTAAAGAATGGTAGCTAATGTCATTTAAAATATGGAAAAATCAATAAATGAAATCGCGATCGCAAGTGTTTTTTTATTAATATGCAATGATATTGTCCTAACCTTACATTAATTAAATAAACACGTTAAACTTTATTGACCGTCATGCAATGCAAAAGTGGACGCTTTACCGAAATGCAATGCGAACATGGAAGCCTTACCGGATGTTCATTTTTAGCCGAGTTGCGACAAAGTCGAACTCGGCTTATACTTTGATGAATGGTGTCCGGGCGTCAACTTTTGGTTTCCGCACGATATATTGAGAACCACTTGACATATCTTAATGAAACTTGGCATAGACATGACTTATGATCAGAGGAGGAACTCTATTAATTTTGAGGTTTGTACGACAAAGGTCAAGGTCAGAATCTCTAAAATAGAATAAACATTTAACATCAGGAATTTAAGCCTAAAATCACATGTTAAGTATTTTTTGAAAACAAAAATAGCTAAAAAAATTTAATGTTCATACAGAGGTACTCTTTTTATTGTTAGAACATGTTCAGTTCATCTATTAGTTCTAATTATGTACACCAACACACTCTTGTTTGGTTTCCTTAACTTAAAAATAAGATATAAAGACAAGTCAAAATTTAAAAAAGGGAGGAAATAAAACTAAGGGAGGTAATAAATATAAATGTGAAGAAATAGTCAATATTTCTAAAAGACTTTTGCAATTTTTAGTTAAAGAGAAATCTTAGATAAAAAATTACATTTGTGGATTCTAATTTTTTTGTAAATTCCCTGAAACTTGGTTTCAGCAAAGTGAATTGTCTAGATTATAAGGGGAACCGCTTTCCAAATTTTTTTGAATGGCGGTCTGAAATGATGGGTTGTTATGGATAGTGGGGTTTTCTGTTGCTACTGAAACCAAACCAGATCATTGAATCTTTGAAAATAAAGTATTTTGCTACATATTTTTCTTCACAATTTCAGAAATATGTATAAACTAGATTATAAAGGGAACCCCTGCCATATTTTTTTGAAAGGGGAATCGAAATGTTTTGATTTCAGCAATATGTATTACCTGATTATAAGGGGAACCCTTGCCTAAATTTTTTTTCTTGAATGGTGGTCTGAAATGAGTTGTGATGGATAGTGGAGATTTCAGTTGCCATAGAAACCATGCTAGAACACTAGATCTTTGAAAAAATTATTCTGTTTCATGTTTTTCTTCTGAATACCAGAAATATGTATTAATTAGAATATAAGGGAAACCCCTGTCAAATATTTTTTTTTGGTAGGGGAACTTGGAATATTTTGATTTCGTAAAATTTTTTTGAAGGTGAAGTCTGAAATAGGTTGTAATGGATATTGGACCTTTCAGTTGCCATTGAAACAAAACCAGAACATTGGACCTTTGAAAAAAGTATTCTACATATTCCAAGGGGACTTTAACTATCAGCAATATGTATCACCTAGATTATAACCCATCTCCAAAGTTTTAGCTAAATTGCAACAAGGTCAAAACATCTTGCTAAAGGTCCATTATAAGTCTCTGGTTGAAATAAAAGAATAGGAATCTTACACTTATATATAACCATATGCATATCGGATGATGTACTTATGAAAATAACAAATGTTCGCAACTCGGCTTTCGCGTTTTCTGATTCTAATACTGTCTGACGCCGTGACGTCAGACAATAAGAAAACAATGAAAGCACAAGAGTAAATGCAAATAAGACAACGTGTCTACAAATAAACAGTAGAAACAAGCAATGGAGCAAACGCTGTTATCGTTCTTCATCGGGAAGTTGCCATCAGGCTTTACTCATCATTAGTTCACGACGGCCTGTATCCCCGGTGTGAGTGGAATTGTTTGCTAGATGACGAACAACGCTAATCCATTTTGACCGATGCTTCCCAGTTATAGAAAAGAAGTATCAAATGATAGTCTCATCGTTTTATAGATAATTGAATTAAATAAGGCCACTGTCGGATTCCTGTTTTTGTTATAACAGTGTCGGCAACAAATACAAAACGCCACTTCATTTGGGTTTAATTTGATCAGCATGTGGTGTTATAACATGTAAACTGCTAGAAACTATTTGAAACTGCAGTTAATAGTACGTTATAAAGAATTCTTTAAACCCCTCCCACCTCTCTCTAGTTGACAGATAGAACTAATTCTCATCTTGTTTATATATTATATATAAGAACGTTATCTTTCATATTTTCAGCATGCATCCGGTTTTCAAAAAAGGGATAGAACTGATGTAAATTTATGTTTGAACATTTTTCCAATTCAATTTGATGATTGTAAGAGGGGAACTTTTCGTTTTCTATTGACACCCTTGATGAACAAATTGTGATAATGGATACAGCATATATAACAATATCCCCGAAGAAAGTTCGGGGATATTGTTATATTCTCCGTCTATCCGTCTGTCCGTCCGTCCCTCCGTCACACTTTTCTTGTGACTCAAACTCCATCTACATTTTGGGATTTAGGGATTTAATTTTGTTTTAGAATTGTTGCATATAGTCTGTAAATGCGCAATAAGCTTATTGCTCTTGGTGCAAACATGAGGCCCCAAAATGTCAATTTTTACACATGTGACACAAACTCCTCCTACATTTATGGATTTAATTTTGTTGTAGAATTGTTACATATAGTCTGTAGATACGCAATAAGCTTTTGGATTTTTTTTTATCTTTATCTTGGTGCAAGAGAGGCCTCAAGATGTTGACTTTGGCAAAGGCCCAAAGATGTGGATTTTGACACATGTAGCATGTGCCACAAACTTTTTGGATTTAGGGATAAAGTCTGCATAAAGTCTGTAGATTTGCAATAAGATTTCGGAATTATGATTCCGGTTCCAACTTTGGTAAATTTTCTGAAAATGTCAGAGACTCATATTTTTTTTATATCTGAGCATATAATTATGTATTTTAGCAATTGCTTGATAGAAAATGGGGTTTTGAATTATTAAAATTCTAAAATGCGAGTGCAATTTTGGTACATTTCCTGAAAGTCTCAAAAGGCCTCTTATTTTTTGGAATCCTACCTAGCAGCCATACTTAAATAATTTGTTTAGTTTAGGACAAATATTATAACTAAATGGATTTAAAAAATATTTGATTCCAAATTTGGTATATTTCCTGAGAGTCTCAAAGTCAACTTATTTTTTTGAATTCTATCTAGCAACCATACTAAAATAATTTGTTTAGTTTGGGACAAACATTTGTACTAAATGAGTTTCAAAAATATTTAATTCCAATTTTGGTAAATTTCCTGAAAGTCACAAAGACCACTTATTTTTTGGAATTCTACCTAGCAATCATACTTAAATAGTTTCTTTAATTTAGGACAAACGCTTTCATCAATTTGATTTCAAAAATATTTGATTCCAATTTTGGTAAATTTCCTGAACGTCTGAAAGACCACTTATATTTTGGAATTCTGTCTAACGACCATATATCCTTGAATTCGTTATGTAAAAATAAGGACCATCAAAACTTATTCAAAATAATTGAAAAAAATTATGTCCAGGGTGTAAAACAACTTTTTTCTGTGTCAAACAGGGATTGCGGGGATAGCTGTCGTTCCGACAGCCTGTAGTTTATAATGATTTGTATTGAGAAACGCTTTCATTTTCTCCATTAATTTTTATTATCGCGTTTGGTTTATTTGGGGTACCAGTCTTGTAAATAGAATCCAGATTTTCAAAATATGGTGGGAAATAAAAATAAACTAATTTTTATTTTTTCTTCCTGTCTCAACCTAAATTTGAATGAAATAAAAAAGCTTTTCTTTCAAAAAGAACATCATCATGCTTTAAAAATATGCAATATTTTCAAAAATTCATCATGAGGTAGGAGATGTAATCCTCAATTCACAATGTGTGGTGAATTTGCGGGAAAGTTCAAAACTGAAAGTGAAAGTTGCACCCTTCCACTTCAAAGCGCAATAGCTTTCCAATCTTCGTGGCAAGGTACACTTTATCGAATGATTTGAATCTTAAAAGCAACATAATGCATGGTTTCTTAATGGATTTTGATTTGAAGCCATAGTTTATTTTTTCAGAATTTTTCAAAAATGTGCAATTTAACAAAGAAGAGTACAACAAAACATTTACAAGACTGAGACCTTGGGTATTAAAGCAATGTTGCAAAGTACTTTCTTCTAGGGGCGGTTCGGGGAGACAATAAAAGGACATAGCAATCACCTTCTGGCACATATTTCACCCCTACTGGCTGTATGATGGAGGGAACAAAATTATTTACAGGGGTTCACTCTTGTCACCCAGAGGGACCCCTCTATTTCTGGTATCAGCCTTCGGCGCGGACATAAAAAGGTATTTTGGTCAAAGTTAAACATTGGACCCTATGGGGAAAATCATATTTTCATCTTCTCCTCTGAAACCCCTGAAACAAATTCAACCAAACTTTACAGGAATGATGTTCTTAAGGTACTTAACAAAAATTGCTCATTTCATTTAGATCCGATAAAAACATGGCCAGCAGTGCAGAGCATAGTTTAACATTGGAGCCATGTACGAGAAAACCATCCTTTTCATCATCTTGGAAGGTCCTTTGCAAAAATTACCCATTTCAACAGGATCAGAAATAAAACACTGGTGCTAATGGAGAGCATACCTAAACATTAGACCCCATTGGTAATAAACACAATTTTTTTACCTGCATGGCATAGAAGCATTTTCTCAGGTGACCGATACAGGCTCGCTGTCGCTCGGTATAAAAAATTGACAAATATAAGGTCTGCCCATGTTCTATTTCGCATAGAGTGCGCTTGCAATAATCTATTTCTAAATTAAATGATGTCTACAAGAATATTTATCAATCACAAGAATTTATAAGATTTTACATATATGCAAAGAAGTATGGCCATTTAGCCGTGAATTGTTTTTCTATGTTGGACTTTTTTTTCAAAATATGCTCAAATATGGTCAGAAATCGTGTAAGGTAGTCTCTGGTTCACGTTCTTCCTACCAATAAATTAATATATGCCAATGTTGTATTTTTTCTGACAAATTGGCAGTTGAACATGCTTGTAAATAGCTTTTTTTGTTCATTTTATCCATTTTACGGTGTTTGGAAAGATGACACTACTTGAAGGACACCGAGAACCAAAACCTTTTTTTTTGCTGCCAATATATGAAAATTTGTCCTTCAAAATGGCAGTTAGTTTGGTTCTGGAGGTCCTATGCAGTGAATTACAAAAATACCTTCATAAATCGTTAAAATCTGTCAAAATTGTATCAAGCTGCAAATTCAATAGTCGAATCTTTTATCTTAAAAACAACGGCAGTAGAATACCGAAGGAACAAAGGAGGTAAATCAACAAAAATCGGAGTCCAAAGGCATGGCCAAAACGAGAACACAGAAAACAATGGCACCAGACACAAAACAATGACGTTAGACAGACACAAAGCACAGAAATAGAAATCACAACATTCAAAACAAAGGCACTCAAAGTGTGAACTACAGTGACACTGAGAGTGACATCAGGTGCTCCGGAAGGGTAAGCATATCCTGCTCTGTTAACAGCACCCGTCACACTGGGAGTGAGTCGATCCAGGAAAATGTCAAAGTCGGTAGTCAAATCCGGGAAGACGTGAATCTAGCTGAAAATGTCCACTTTCATTTGAGATACTGACACGTCATATCTTTCAATGATGTTATGGTGACGGCCATAGAATTTCTTGAGGGATGAAATTAACATAGGTTGAACAAATCCCTGACTAAGCAGCTTTTTGGACAGTGTTTTTGCTCTGTTCAAAAAATCACTGTACAAACTACACGCTCGACAGTAACGAATCAACTGTGAAATGTACACTCCATAGGCTGGAGAGGTAGGTATATTGCTGCTAAGAAAGGGAAAGTTCACTATTGGGAAATTAAAATCACCACGCTTATCATATAGCTTAGATTTCAAACGTCCATCTTCGTCAATATACAATAAAAGATTGGGATAGATCTGATGTAAATACTCCTTAAATTTTGGATTATTAAGAGAAAGTACATCGTCTATGTAGCGGAAGCTGAAATTAAAGGACTGGGCTAAATGTTTTTGTTTTCTTTGAATAAGCCCTTGTAAAAACTTGGCCTCGTACGAGTAAAGGAAAAGGTCAGCTAAAAGCGGCGCACAGTTGGTTCCCATGGGAATCCCTATTGTCTGTTGGAAAATACGACCTCCGAATTCGACAAAAATATTATCGATCAAAAATTCTAACATTTTGATTACGTCAGTCTCAGTGTACTTCTTGTTTGAATTAGTGTGGTTTTTAACAAAATATGTCTGGTCTTTCCCTATAACTTAATAGGTGTATCTGCGTTCTCCATTTTTATTGCAGAAACATTGATGTATTAAATCTGTAATTACTGTTTTCAGTTTATTGCGTGGAAGGGTTGTATAAAGAGTAGAAAAGTCAAAAGTTTGAATGCTATGGCAATGGGTAAGACTGGTTGCGGATAGCTGTTCAAGGAGATCTTTGGAATTTTTAAGAATCCACATTTGATTCACACCGCTTGTGGAGTAAGCTTTATTACAGTAATTTTTCAGGCCATCTCTGACTGCGGTCAACAAAGTAGTTAGGAGCTGTGAAAGAGGTTTAGTGGTGCATCTGGAAGACCCGGCAATGAATCTCTGTTTGTATGGATTCTTATGTAGTTTAGGTACACAGAATATGTAAGGGAGTTGATTGTTTTCATCATTGGCTTTAATGCCAAATGATGCTAAAACTGAAGTGTGATTTTTTACAATCTCATCCCTCGATATTGTAGTAGGGGTATAAGTAGGGTTTCCAGATGAACTGTCGATGCCCTTCACCAGGCAGTCGAGATAGTGTTTCTTACACACAAACAGTATGTTGTTAGAAGCTTTGTCTGCAGGGACAATGACGTAATTTTCATGGAGGTTGGAAAGAGTTTTTACTACAAGGGGATCTTCAAATATACTGGGATTTCTGGATTTCATTGTTGTTTTTAAGCGCCGGATGCGATTTACAATTAATGACTTTATGGACCTGATCCAGTCAGATAATATCTCAACGTCCTCTTTCTCTTTCTTTGCCCATTATTATATGAATTAAATTTAAATTATGAAAATGCATTTGAATTGGCTTTGATAACCTATTTTAACAGATTTGGAGAAGATTAAATACATTCAGGAAATTGGTATGCTGAGTGAAATAAATTCCCGGGAAAGTTGTCATACCTGTTTCTCATGTGTGTTTACTCCAAATCCTTTCATAGTTTATTTAAGACGTTTGTCTCAGTGTGGAGTTCGTAAAAATATTTCCCGTACGGTCGATGTATGCTCTCTTTATATTTCATTTATTGGAACATCTGTCATATCGATACACTATCTTTCTTTCAAATTTTCGCATTTTATTTAATTTTCTATGTAATTTCCAATTTTATTCTGACCATTCGTTGAGAATGCCCGAATCTGATTTTATTATGCCAAGTTTTCGTAAAGCTGACTCGATGAGTTCCCTGTAGTTGTTAATGTGTTATGATTTTGCAGGACAAAGGATGATTGCGATTGTAACTTAATGTTTTTGACGATTCCGCATCAATAAGGCGTAAAGTTATAAAGTTACATTGATTTAGCGTTGTTCGACATCTAGCTATGACCGTAGCTATGAGCCGCCTTGAACGTACTATGAGGTTTGAGCTCATTGTTGAAGGCCTAATGGTGACTTCAAGATCAACAATAAAATGGTTGTCCGATTGCTTGGTTTTACCATGTTACGATAGAGACACCTGTATTTACTCCAAACCTTTCATTGTTATTTTAACAGTTATGGATATCATCAAACATTCATAGGTTCTCATCCACTTTTTCGGAAAATTTTCGGGTAATGGACACATTTCATTTTTTATTTTAGTTTTTAATTAAAGGTACCGATGCAAAATTTGAAAGTATGATGGTATATCCATATGAGAAATTTTCTCAAAAACAAGCACACCATAAGTGACATAAAGAGAGCATAGTTACACTCTACACTGCAGGACAGAAAAGCCTAAGAAGTAGTATATCATTTAAAGTAGGACATAAACTTCCCTGTATAAAATTAAATTTCAACGACTTCCTGAAAAAGAACAAGACAGTTTGCTCAGGTAACCAATGTACATGGAAAAATTACAATGTGGAAAATAATAGGCCTGGTAACAGGGTCAAATCAGCAATATATGCTAAAGCATTGTACACTGTAAAAATTAAATAAAGAGCATTAAAATTACTCCACTGGAAAAAGTCTTGAAAATATAATTATTTTGACAAAACTTGAGATTTTGTAAAGACCCTTTCACGATAACTGCGGTCCTGAATTTTGCACATGCGCTCAATTTATTACTGTTCCTTGTAAAAGTGCTTTGATATTATTCTATGATTTCACTTGGATGTACTTTACTTTCACAGTATATTTCTATACAGTGACATCATAACAATATTTTACTAAACTTGATTTTGACTCTCGGGGGGGGGGGCACTTCCAATATACATGTATGATGAGATAGGGACGAACAGCTGGAATAGGTACCTCTTTCTTGCTACAGATTATATGATAAGTGCAGTAAATTGTGATGAAAATATGTGATAAGGTAGGGAATTTCAGATGATATTATGTGATAAGGTCAATTTGTTGCATTTAAATCAGATACTAATTAGCATTTGACATTTCTACATTAATAAAGTATTAAACTGTGTGTAATTTTCTACTTTTTGATTGAAAATAAAGAATTAACAGTATTCACCCCAATATATGACAGGGTATACTTGTCAGCATTATATTGGGCATTATATATAATCAGGTTTACTATTCTGCTAAAAATATGTGAAAAGGTAATATTTTTGAGATTCTTAATATATGATAAGGGTGGGGGTCCTGATGTGCCAGCGGCTCACCCCTACCAAAAAAAANNNCCCCCCCCCCCCCCCCCCCCGAGTTTTGACTACAGATTCATGCTTTCATCAAGATGTTGATTGGTTATACATTAGTATTTTTTTCATTATTTTTGGCAACAAACAAAACGCTCTAGATTTCAATGTACTCTGCAATTCGATACAAACAGCACAAAACTACATAAATCGATAAAGCTGAATTTAAGTATTAGCTTTACAAAAAGCTTGTCTGACTTAGCACTTATTAAAGATGTTTATTATTATTATCATTACATACTTTTCTCTCATAATGACAGTGGTTCAATTAATGCTTCAATAGTGATGATTTTATTAGGATGTTTCTTTATCACGCACGCAAATATATTAATGCATAAAAAATAATTAACATTATAGTGGTATTTACCGTATAATGGTGTCCCCTAATTCTGCACGGTTGTTAGTTTAAACATACATGTATTAAACAATTGAAAAAGGAGGGTCGTCGCGCTTCCATATACTTTAATTATCTTTTAGACTTGCTGTTTTTCTTTTTCATGCTTGAAATTGTACAACCACACTCGATTCTGAGCATTACTTTTTCCCGCTGTCACCTGTTAAAATTACATATATAGAAACATCATTTACGTCTACAATTATCGATGACCCTGTGCTGGGACGTAAATGCTGACAGACTCTATTACCGGAAGTCTTGCCAACCCTTAGATAAGCCTGACGCCTTGGCGTCAGGCAATAATATGGGAATACAATTGTTATCATATACATATCTTTAGAATACAGAAAAACACAACATGGACAGAATTATCTAAACAGATTGTAAAAACAAACCTCAAGCAATGGGGATTCCCTTTTAAGACAGAAGATGTCGAGCTAATTTACAGTGACTTCGGCTGATATTTCCACTTAAATGTTAAAATCACGTAGCAACTATAGTATATATTAATACTGAATATATCATCTACGTTAATTATTTGTCTTGCAAAACTAAAATACTTTCATACGGTGTGTTCAAATGTAGAGGATTTTGGCTTTGCGTTATTGTCAATCAAAATCGTTCTAGAAAAGTTCGAAGCGAATATGCATCCTGGTATTTCATGAGATTTTTTAATAGATTTTGAAGTCTCAAAGACTAATTGTTTTTGAAATTCTAACATGTTACCATGAAGTTTCACAATCTTTATGACAATAGCAATATATTTGAAAAAACAAACAATAAAGCACCACCAGTGCATAATCCATAAAATACTTAAGGAGTATCACAATGTAACTATACATGGGTCAAACGAGTTTGGGTCGGCTAAGAGAAACGACCAAGGCAAAATTTCTGTGTTCTCCCAGAGGGAAATCTCATTGATCAGATTTTTATTATAATAACATGAGGGATTTTAACAAAATGAAGAGCTATGTGTATTGTGTTTTGTTTTGTGTTAGTTTTGTTTTTGTGTTCCAAGGAACTTCAAAAACAACNTGGATGAAAAAGGAATAATATACCAAGTACATTATTGAAAAGGTATGCCACTAATAGAAAAGGGTGAGACAAGGAAGGAAATGACAGAAAAGGGAAGAAACTATAAAGAACATTGTTACAACATACAAAAAGGGGGAATAATGAAAGAAAACATCCGAAAGACCATGCCCGAGTCGTTCCGACTAGGGAACATACCGACTTCCGGGAAATATGGCCGAATAGGGCTTCAAACAAGACCACTTCCGGTTGCGCATGCGCAATGTTGACATGTTATACATCGGTCACGTGGCTTCCGCTTCCGGTCACGTGACTTCCGGTCACGTCACTTCCGGTCTACGTCACTTCCGGTGACGTCACTTCCGGCTCCACCTCGACAAATGCGACCTGAACTGTACTCATATACTACTAACGACCAAGGCAAAATTTCTGTGTTCTCCCGGAGGGAAACGACCAAGGTAAAATTTCTGCGTTCTCCATCATTGATAAGATTTTTATTATAATAACATGAGGGATTTTAACAAATGAAGAGCTATGTGTATTGTGTTTTGTTTTGTGTTAGTTTTGTTTTTGTGTTACAAGGAACTTCAAAAACAACTTTAATTCCTGAACATATACATTTGTATTCTTATGTTAATTATCAATCAGCTAATCATAGTCATCTCAATTATGATATAATTTATAAAGTCTCGAAGAATAATTCGTTAGATTTCATTTCCACACGCCCATTAAGGACATTTAACTCTTTCATCCAATGGGCAATTCGTATTGCATATAACGCATATGGTTTGACACCCGCTGTTGCAAGATAATAACGCAAATATATTATCAGAACCAGCAGTGTTGACGCTACACTGTCCTCCACAGGATACCTGGTTGAGAAGACATTTCGTGCCACAATTATTTTCAGATTTGACACTCATTATCACAAGGAACAGCATAAATCCTGTAAACAACTTTATCCTCAGTCTCTAGTTGACTGAAAATACAGAATAATATCTATGTTAGTAGGTACAGGATGTGATTTTGTTGGAAATCTTGAATAACCGGTTATATACATGAGTCAATTAAATAATCAATCCGACATAAAAAAATACACACTTCATAACTCGTCTTGAATCTTTAATGACAGTCAAAAGACTAAATTGCACATAATTGAAGTTTACTAGTATTTTACAATAAACAAGTACTCGCTACTTACATTTGTATGATCAAATTAAGTTTACTTGATACCATATGAATATGTGACCAATTGTCGTTCTGAGTTGCCTTGGAAAGTATTTTACCTCGGTTTTAAATGAACGGTTAACACAGTCCTCAAATGATTTTTCCATCATATATTATAACTAATGCGAAATGAAAAAATATTCTACCGTAGATAACATTGTTATTTTACATATTTTATTCGAATATCTGAAAAAAGAAAGGGAAAAACTCTTCTATGCCTGAATTGACTTTTTAAAAAGCTTTCAACTCGGTATGAGGAAAAGGGTTGTGGTACTTATTTTAAACTATATAAACGGAAAAATGTATACAGTGATTGTAAATATGTATGATAGTATGAAATTCTGTTTTGTGTATAATAATATTTATTCTGACTTTTTTCCGTGTAACATAGGTGGTAAAGGTGTCCGTCAAGGAGAGGTTTATCTCTTTTGTTATTTAGTTTGTACTTGAATGATCTTACAGAATATCTTTGTTAAAAAAATATAGACAGACTTTTATGTGTTTCATATAGCTGATATTGACATGTATATTAAACTTTTTGTTTTATATTACGCTGATGATACAGTATTAGGGATCTACAGTGTCAGCTAAATTATTTTGTGGAATATTGTGATCTGGAAATTGAATGTAAATGTTTCAAAAACTACAATTGTTATTTTTCTAAAGGAAGACTTCCTAAAAACATTACTTTTTATTTCAAAGAGGGTGATATAGAAATTGTAAATGAATTTAATTATTTAAGACTACTGTTTTCTAGATCATTTTTAAGCCAGGAAGAAATTTTCAGAAAAAGCTACCAAACTAATGTATGACGTTTTAAAAAAGGGTCGCAAACATCACCTATCAATTAAGTGTCAAATTTATTTGTTCGATAAAATAGTTCAACCAATAAATTACTTTACGAATTTGAGATCTGGGAATTTGGGAAAAATGATGTTATAGAGCAAAAAACAATTGACATTTTAAAAACGTCTTTTTCATTTGAAAAAATCAACACGAAATTGTATATTGTATGAAAAATCTGGCCGATATCCTCTCCGAATAAGTAATAATTGTAGAACGATTTCGTATTGGTATAAATTGCTTAATGACAACGAAAATAAACTGATATAGATTAGCATACCGGTATTTTAATTCAACAGAAAAAAGAAGGGAAACGGGGAATGTTTCAAAGAGACAACGACCCAAAGGGGAGTAATAACAACTCAAAGCCACCATAAGATCTTCAATGAACGATGAGGAAACCCCACACCAAATGTTGATTTTGTTTGGATAAATAATATTAAAGGCATTTTGGATAGTTGTGGTTTTTCAAATATGTTTTATCTCCAAAATGGAATTTTAAATAAGCTGTTGTTTTAGAGTGTCAAACTTAGATTAGTTGATCAATTCAAACAAACTTGGAGTGAAAACGTACAAAATTTATTCAAATGGTGAATGAAAGGATGTACTAGTTATAGATCATTTAAGAATAATCTAGCTTTTGAGAACTATTTCAATATTTTCGATGATAGACACATTTACACTGTTTGTAAATTTAGAACACTAAATCACTCACTATTAAACGGGAAAGGTGGCTAAATATTGAAGAGGTGATAGGAAATGTGATTTATGTGACAGAAACGATTTAGGCGATAAATACCATTTTATTATGGAGTGTCACAGATTTATAGAGGAGCCAAAACAAATTATATATCAAAAATATATTATTCTCGACCAGATACTCTCAAATTAAGCTCTTTACTAGATTTATTAGGATTATTAATAATGCTGTTAGTTCCCCTGGATGAATTGTTATTTTCTTGAAATTTAACTGTTCATTAAATGTATTAGTATTTTAAACTTTGACACTTACAACTTTGGATCTTTAATTTATACTGAAATTGTATATATTGTTAATTCTCTACACCTTTGCAAATTGAATTATGAGAATAAAGTATCTGTATCTGATTGGTATGAATAAAACACAACATTTGGAAGAATTGTTAAAAATAGAAATAAAATATCAATCTATCATGAAACTACTCCTTTTATAAAGCACTTCCAAATGCCTTCAATAAAATATGCAGGTTTTGATGGATATCTTTAAATATTGTAATGAATTAAAGTCAGATATTTGGACAAGGGAGCTAAATTTTTCAACTTGACGTTCAGCATTTCAAAATAAATTTAGATTTTGTATGCAATTTTCTTAAATTTGTGTAAAAAACTGAAAGGTGAATTTTTTTAAAATTTTGATATAAATAATTTGTATAGATGACCTTTAACTCAGTTTTTGGTAAAAATAGACAATTTCACGGTTATTGCAGCCATGGTGGATTGGGACAGATCTTCTTGAAAGAAGAGAAAATGGTATTAAAGTACGGAAAGTATATGCGTGTTGCCGGGAAAAAGTTCTTTAACCATGATAGTTTCTAGCTATTTTGAAAAATTTCCAAAGTGCAAAAAATTTTGATAAGTATTTGCAGCAGTGTATGTAACTTATATCTACTCATTTATTCGACTGATTTTGTTAATGATACTTACGTTTAGTCAGTATGTCAATGTTACTTACGTTTAGAAAGGCATTTGGCTTTCATAAAATGTTACTTTAACCTACCTAATGATTCGACTACCTAAACAATTCTTTGTAAATTTTATTTACATCTAGTCAGTAGTTCAGTAGTTGTACTTTCTTTGTTTATATTACTTACATCCAGTCAGTAGTTCCACTTTCTTTGTAAATCTTACTTTGATAGTATCAGAACTTCCTGCTACTTAGGTAATCTACATACATTCAATGTCAATAGGTTATCGTTTTATGATCAGAGTCAGGCAAATGTTAGCTAAAGATTACATGTCATGTATGTTATGAATGTTCCTTGTAAAAGTGCTTTGATATTATTCTATGATTTTCACACGAATGTACTTCACTTTCGCAGTATGAGAGTTTACGACGTTGGTTCAATTTTGTTGCTATACAGCGAAATAAATATTTTACTAGACTCGATTTTGACTATAGATTCATGCTTTCATGAATTTGTTGAATTGGTTAGATTATTTTTCTCATTATTTTTGGCACCTGATTTAACCCAATGACATAGCTTACGGCACTAGGTGGCACACTGATATAACCTACAAAGTTAGATGATGCACCGATACAGTCTATGGCACAACAAAAAACGCTCTAGATTTCAATGTACTCTGTGATAAAAGGCAATCCGATTGGTTAAATCCAATGCAAACATCACTACATAAATCAATAAAGCTGAATTTAAATCCCACATTGTATGAAATTATATTTGAAACGCAACTATTATCAAATACATTTCTATGGAATACACAAAACACAATGTAATCAACGTAGACAGAACTGACCGAGGCAGTTCGATCCACAACAATAGTGACTATTGTTCAACAATAGCAAGATCGAACTCACTATTGTACAGGAAGATTACGCAATGTTATGGTTAACTGCGCATATCTTGTCAAACAAGAGTAATAGTCCACTCGACTCTTGTTGAACTATAGTTAAAGTCTGACGTCACAGACTTATCTTTCGATGGATTTCATTGGTCATTCCTTATTCTGATCCGGATTTCCCTCGTATGGACCAAAACAATAGTTGTTGATCGAACTACCTCACCATTGATATTGTAAAAAAAACTCCAGCAATTGGAAACCCCCTTTTAAGCTAGATTAACATTCACTTCGGTATTTAGATGTTCATTACCACTGGGTCGATGCCGAGGCTATTCAACAGTCCAGTAGTCCCGTACTTTAGTATTACTCAAATTAATTGAACAGGTTGGGCGTGGCTTAATTTTCTCTGTCTTGTAGGTAAGTTTAAAATATATAATCCCTATATTGACCCGTGACCAGTCAGGTCATTTAATTAGAGTAATACTCGGCCGAAAAGTGATTTGATATGGAAACTTGCAATATCCCAATTTTTTTTTTTAACTTAAATTCTTTATTTTAACATTACACCTGTATACACCCTACAAGTACAGGCGATCCTTGTAAGTTTCAAAACATATATACAACAGAAATTACGAAACATTGTCAGTTTCACAACAAATGTCAAGGTCGTTAATCTGACACACATAATATATAAATACATTCAATACATACTACACTTCGATCCGGTTATTGACCTTTGTTTAGGACATGTGTACTTTAACCGATCACGTGTTTAATTCTAAATAACAAACAAAATGGATTATCATTGAACCAGATTAAGGAAGCAAGTAAGTTAAAGTTTATTATCACACTACAGGAGCTCTAGACCAATAGGACTAATATTACAGGGATTTGAAACATTCACATTTGTCTCGGCAGATTTACCTGTAAATCGTCGTATTTTTTAGCATTTCTCTGTTGAAACATAGGAAAGTTTTAGTACACTTTACAGCTACATTTTTCCACCGATTTTAATACAAAGTACACCATTTTATAGAAAAGAGATTGCTTAAAAGCAAAGTATAATTTTTGTAAAATAAATTTATTCCAAAGTACACAAACTTTGCTCTAAAAGTTCGATAATTTTGGATTTTTTAGAAATATACCGCGAAATTTTACACTTCATAACGTTTTTTTCAGTACACTTTTTATTTTCCCCAAAATATTTAATGCTACAAATTTTATATGATTGAAAAGATGAAACTTCGATGCGAATCATGGTATATTTTTCTTTAAATTTAGTTTAAAATTTAGTGTAAAAATACACAGGGAAAAGTTTAGTGTTTGAACTAAAAAAAAAAAAATTCTAAAAATTGCATGAGCGTGGTAACATCAGTCAAAATTTATCAGCACTGTTACAGTCTAAACACAGTTACCGTAACCAGTGTTACTATTAGTCTATCTAATACTCTGTTAGACTTACTACTGCGCTGCTTGATTGGTCTTTATTTTGATTTGTAATCCACTTATAGGTGATAAATTTCTTTTCAAATTCATTAAGTAACGCACCGACTACCTGATAATCTGTTTGTTTGTTATTTAATCCAATCAAGAAGTGAACAATTTGCTTTGTTGATCAATTCAGCTGTTTGTAACATGAAGCTGTGGCAAGAAATGTGTCCAAATTTGACAATTAAGAAGAATACAAATAATAATGTTTCGATTGGTCATTTGAACCCCGACCACATTGTCGAACACTTATGTGTAAATTTGCAACCCCATTGTAGACTTTTTATGGATCTTTACAACTTTATGCCCTTTGAAATTCAAATTCAAAAGTTTATTGTCATTAAACTTATAAAGTTTGTGGCATATCAAACAAACAAATACAATATATATACAAGCAAATATTTAAGAGTCCCCTGTCCTCAGCTCTAGTGACTTTTTGATAAAGGAACCTAGTCTATTTTCTTGGGATGGTGTAGATGGGTTCAACATATAAAGAATTTTGTCTATCGTTGACAAACTACTAAATTTATCATTTTCCTCTGTTAAATTGATCTAATATTATAATTATGTTTACAATCGAGTAAAAATGTTTTTCGTCTTCTAACAAATTACAAAAATTGCAAAGTCTCTGGTCTCTTGGTATTTTAAGGTGTCGTCCTTTTTCAATCAGAAGATTATGGTCACTTATTCTCAATTTTGTGATTAAACGTCTATATTCAGAATTCATAGAGGTAAGATATAGTTTTGGGGGTTTCGTTAGGTTTTAGTTGTTTATATAATAAACGCTTGTCTTGAAAGTCATTATGTTAATTTTCTACTGTGCAATACTTAAAGAGATTTCAATCTATAAATACTATCAAGATTCGTGATTTTATTACAATATAAGTACTAAAATGACAATTGATATACCCCAATAAAGATGCTGACCCGTCATATTAAGATCTCATAATCGACTGAATTTAATAAACTCCTACAGAATGAAGTTGATTTGACATACCCATTGTCAGCAAAAATATGACAAACACCCTTTGTTTCAGATTTGTTTCTTTATTCGTATGAAGCCAGGTTCATACAAGGGCTAGTTCAGAAATAAGACAATAAGCTAGCCAAATCCTTTAATTTCAGTTTCCGTTATATAGATGATGTTCTTTCATTGAACAATCCTCAATTTAAGGATAACCTTCATCTTATATACCCAAATGAACTCGAAATTAAAGGGACCACTGATACACCATCATCAGCATCATACCTGGACCTATACCTCTACATTGACAACTCTGGACGTCTGAAAACAAAACTTTACGACAAGCGTGATGATTTCGACTTTCCAATAGTGAACTTTTATATTTTGCTGTGAAGTTATTTTACAAGTTTGTTTTGTAACTAAAGTACGCACAACGAAATTTGCCGCAGCTTAAATCGCTGTAGCTATTTTGTTTTAAATAAGACCCTTATAATACATATATGTATCATTTTCTAATTTTTTGCCGCTACTCTTGGTATATTTACCGAAATAATCAAAGTTCAAATAAAAATATTTTCTTTAGACCTTCATGTTAATTTCATGTTAAGTTTTAAAGAAATTCGATGTGGGAGTATGTGATGAATGATTTACGCAAGCCAACAACCCAATGAAAATACACCAAATGGATTACCGATGGATTACTTATTTGCATATAGGGTGCTTGTTTGTTGTTTATTCGGGTGGCCAATGAACAAACAGAATTTTGATTTGTTTACTAATTTACAGAAAATGTTTATGTAAATCTGAGAATAAAATTTGCAGAACCAATATCCAGTTACCATTTACTTTTATTAAAATAAATTTGTTTACAGGTTAAAAGTTTTTGTTGACACTTTGTAAAGTAATTACATAATTATTTTTTTTGCTTCGCAATCGAGATTAACTCCGGACCCACGTGTTCTGGTTAATCGATAGATCCCAGGGCATTATAACAATAAATACAGGTGTTGAATTAACTAGGTGTACTCCCTCTGTTTTCGACTCAAATTTTCTGTTAAAATAACATAGAAGGGTAAAGGAAAAGTTTTTAACCCTTTGTTGTAAAATTATGGTAATGCATGGCATGAAGCGGCAAAAAATTAGCTTTCCATTGGTGTATACCATGTCATCCTTTAACATCTACTTACTAAGATATTTGGAGAAAAGTCGCGGCAAATTTCGTTGTGGCTACTTTTTTATATCTATATATACGTCCATCCAATATTAACGTTTTTATGAACACTTTTATACACTCAGTTATAAATAATTTCAAACAGTATTCAATTGATCTTTCCAAACAAATATAACAGGGTCTCGATTCCTTTGGGCAATCTCTATGACAAAGGGTAATTGGTCTTTGATTGGATAAAATGACAAACAAAAAAATTATGTGGTATATGATGCATTACTAAATGAGTTTGAAAAGAAACTAAATGCTAATGACAGTAGTACAAAGTAAAATAATGACCAATCAAGCAGTGCAGTAGCAAGTCCAGCAGAGTATTAGAAAGACTAGTAGTAACACTGGTTACGGTAACTGTGTTTAGACTGTAAAAAAAATTCCTGCATAAATTATATATGGCTATAAAGACAATACAAAGAGCTTTCTCCAGGTAAAATTTCATAATTGTAGGATGGAATTTGACATGTAAACTAGCGAGTTAAAGTTAGCCAATTTTCATTATTTTCATTGTTCTGACGCTCATTAATCATCGATAACTGTCATTTGTTTATTGGACGGTTTCTCGATAATTTTACGACCTCTTTACACAAGAAAACAACCCATGGTGCATTAATTACCCATTTTTAATAAGAATTTCATTATTGTTTGAATGAAAATTAAATGTTGAAAATATGCGATAAATCAGCTTTTCGGCAAATTTTTCAGAATGATTTTATGTTCTTGTGACAATTGGCGACTGTCTTTTTATGCTATGATCAAGGTGTTACTATTATTAGTTAAGTATAAGAATTTTAACACAGTTTGTCTGAAGTCTTGAGCGATTGGAAATGAGGAGACACGAGAGGAATGTTAGAGTGTGAGTGTGAGTGAAAGTGTATGTGAAAGCCTTAGCTGAGAATGAGGTTTGTGCGAGTTTTGTTTGAATGATGCACGAGTGGTTGTTTTTCAAGTTGTTACATTGTTATTGCATTTGTTATTATATATTCTTGAGCTTCTTACGTATATTTTGTGTTTTCGTGAGGACACTGAAAACTTAAGTGGGGAGCAGATGTAACAAACGTGCTCTGCTTGCCCGTAGGTGCAAATCAGGTGCTTTTGGCATTCTCGCACATGGTTGGTGTACAGATCGCCTTTTCTCATTTTTACCGATTTGTCACTTATTCTCACCTATTTCCCCAGTTTCCGCATACTTTCAGTGTCTTCGCTAAACATATTTCCCGGTGCTCAACCCATTTTATATGTAGATAATCGAGACAGTTCGTCTCTGTTACACT
>MJUU01008796.1:0-13640 GCA_002080025.1 Modiolus philippinarum
AAACATGATGATATTATGACATTTCTATCAGAGTTTGACGCAGTTGCCAATCAAGCAAAATGGAACTCAAGTTTGAAACTACTTCAGCTAAGAACTTTGCTCAATGGAGAAACTAGACATGTGTCATCACAGGCTTCCACTTCATATGATGAACTCAAACGACCTTTGATTGATAGATTTGGTAAAAGCCCTCATGAGTATTTCATGGATTTAGTCAACACACGGAAAGATACAAATGAGACATATCGTGCACTAATGGCCAGGATAAGTGTTAATTTGAAACGTTGCATAAGGGACAGAGATCCAATGGAGTATCTACAGGAGGAATTTATCTTGAAAGCTTTGCAACCCACACAGGCTCAGTGGATACGAAGAAATAGAGGAAAAGGCTCTGTCGTAGAGGCAGCGGAAGATTATATAATTTCAAGTAATCCGAAACATCATGACAGTCAACGAAAACCTTTGTACAACAATCAGTATAACAACAATAGCAGTAAACAACATCAATCGTCTGAAATTTCTAAATTAAACAAACAAAAGGATAACGTTCGGTGATTTAAATGTAAGCAGTGGGGACATTATGCAAACAAAGTCCAGGAAAAATCAACTGAGCTTCAAGTTTTGCGAACATTCAAGATGGATTTATACATATTCCCGGGAGAGTAAATCAGCAAGAAATTTCATTTGTAAAGGACACTGGTGCATCAATGACATTGCTTCGTGAAAACTTAGTAGATAAAAGTTGTGTCTTGGATGGACAGAAAACAACGTTATATACAGCAACTGGACAACCCTTTGAGGCTAAGCTAGCCATTGTTAATCTTGAAACGCCATAATACCGAGGACATGTGCAAGTAGGACTTGTACCGGACTTAATGGCAGATGCTTTGTTAGACATGGATGTTATTAACAGAAAGCAAATTGTGACAAAATGAATGATTGTGGGGTTATACCGCATGACTGGTTCAGTGAGGAAAGTGGAAATCACAGTGAACCAAATGAAACTATTGAAAAAGTAAATGAAAGTTCAACTGAGGTCAGAGAGGATCAGATTCCGGCTACTGAGGACATTAGCATGGTTAATGCAGAAATTTTGTCTAGATTGCAAAAGGAAGATCCAACACTTAGAAACTGCAGAGAACAAGCATATCCGAATGCGGACAGCGTTGAAACTGTTCAAAAGGCATTTTATTGGGATAAGGATGTTTTACGCAGAAAGTGGACATCAGCTGACAATTTTAAGGTATGGCATCAAGTTGTTTTACCTGCATGTTTGCGTAACTCAGTAATAAAGTTAGCGCATGATCAACCCTTAGCTGGTCATCTCGGTGTAGAGAAGACTAAGGAGAGACTTTTGAAGGCATTTTACTGGCCTGGTATTTTTAGAAATGTTAGTGAGCACTGTGCTGCTTGTGATACCTGTCAGAAAGTGGCTAAACGTAGTAATGTAAAAGCACCAATGGTTTCAACTCCAATTATCAATGAACCATTTTGTAAAATATCAATGGACATTGTAGGCCCTTTAAACCGCACAAAGAAGGGAAACAAATTTATATTGACTATAGTTGATGACTCAACAAGATATCCTGAAGCCTACCCTCTACAAAGTTGTGACGCACAAAGTATAGCTAACTGTTTGATTGATTTATTCAGTAGAGTAGGAATTCCAAAAACAATCTTAATTGACCAAGGTTCGAATTTCACCAGTGAACTTTTGAAACAACTGTATGAAGTTCTTAAGATAAAACGTTACAACGTCACCTTATCATCCAGAAGCTAATGGCAAAACTGAACGCTTCAATGGAACACTTAAATCAATGCTTAAGAAACTAAGTGTAGAGAATGATATAGAGTGGGACACATTGTTACCTTACGTACTGTTTGCATACAGGGAAGTGCCACATGAGGAGACAGGGTTTGCTCCATTTGAACTGTTGTATGGGTGGCCAATAAGAGGGCCAGCCCAAGTGATAAAAGACTATATCACCGGAGAAGAATCTGTCACGAAATCTGTTATTGATCATGTTGTTCAAGTACGTGAGAACTTGGCTTGAATGACTGACATTGTTAAAGAGAACTTACAAAATCGAAAGAAACAGATTAAAACTTGGTATGACAAATCAACTGTAGAGAGGAGATTCAGCGCAGGAGATGAAGTACTGGTACTGCTACCTACAGATAGCAAGAAAATGGCTGCACAGTGGAGAGGTCCGTTCAGAGTAGTGCAACGACTTAATGATGTTAATTATAGAATCAATGTTGGGGGTCGCAGAGGAATTGTAACATATCACATTAATTTGCTGAAAAAGTACAATCGTGCTATATTGCTAGCCGTGAGTGGACAAGATGAAATTGAGAACAATATAGAACAAATTCATCCCAATGATTACACAGAGACATTATCAGATTTAGTCTTAGATCAATCATTAGATAAACAACAAAGAAATCAGCTAAAAGACTTATGTGCCAGCTATGATGATGTTTTCACAACAAAGCCTGGAAGATGTACGCTCGTCACTCACAACATCCGAACAACAAGTGACGTACCTATATCACAGAAACCATACCGTATACCCGTTGCAAAAAGGGATGACGTCAAATTAACGACATGCTGGAACAAGGAATAATTAGACCGTCGAAAAGTGCATGGAGTTCACCAGTTGTTCTTGTCAACAAACCTGATGGTTCTATTAGAATATGTATAGACTATAGAAAGTTGAATACAATATCACTATCTGATGGATATCCTGTGCCTCGTATCAGTGAAGTCTTTGAACAAATAGGGACAGCAAAATACCTAAGTCGATTTGACCTCACTAAAGGCTATTATCAGGTCCCTTTGTCAGCTGAAACAAAAGAGAAGTCTGCATTCGTAACACCTTTTGGACTATATGAATTTAATGTCATGCCATTTGGTATGAAGACATCACCCGCCACATTCATCAGACTTATGGATAAAGTACTTGAAGGATGTTCTAATGTTTTAGCCTACTTCGATGACATAATTGTCTACAGTGATTCTTCGGAAGAACATCTAAATCATATAAAATCAGTGTTGGATAAATTGAAAAGTGCATGACTTACAATACGCCCATCCAAATGTAAATTAGGTGCAAATGAAATTGTTTGTTTAGGACATATTGTTGGCTCAGGAATTCTTAAATTAGATCCAAAGAAAATATCAGCAATGAAGGAATTTCCGCTTCCTCTTACAAAGAAGGATATGCGATCATTCTTGGGCATCACTGGATATTACAGACAATATGTCAAAGATTACGCACATATAACTGCTCCTTTAACGGAATTGTTAAAAAAGGACAAACTGAACCAAATTACGTGTGGATCTACAGAAACTGCTTCATTTCAAAAACTTAAAGATGTTTTAATCACTTCACCTGTATTAGTAAATCCGGATTTCACAAGACCATTCATTCTACAAACAGATGCAAGTAACACCGCAATAGGAGCTGTTTTAAGCCAGCATATGGCCGATGGTGAACATCCCGTGGCATATCTCAGCAAGAAACTACTTCCGAGAGAAAAAAATTATTCGACAATAGAAAAAGAACTTTTGGCAATCGTCTGGGCAGTTGGATCATTATCATATTATTTAGATGGACAAAAATTTGTAATAGAAACAGATCATAATCCGTTAACGTGGCTAAACAGAATGAAAGATATGAATCAACGGTTACTAAGATGGGCATTGGCCTAAAAAACATATTCAATTGATGTAAAATATCGAAAAGGATCACAAAATGGTTATGCTGATGGATTATCCAGATTCTGTTCTGTTTAAGGTGGTGATATAGTGAAATGGTCCATAATAATGACCATAATATTTGTGTATTTGAATATAGTGAAGTTGTCCATAATAATGACCATGAGTTTTCATTTATTTGTGTATTAGTGCTATGTAAAGTGAAATTGGTCCATAATAATGACCAGAAATATTTGTGAAATTAGTGAAATTGTCCACAATAATGGCCATATAATAATGCGAAAATAATTTGTGAAATTTTTAATATTCAGTGGATTTAAAAGTGAATTCATCAATATATTTTCAGTTTATTTTTATATGAACTGGTTAAAATTTCAACTTTGAACAGTTAAATTTTTAACTTGTGTTGGAAGGTGTTAGGACTAAAAAAATGACTATTTTTCTTCATTTTACTTTCCAATATATTTTCAAGCAGATTATCTATATTGCCGTGAAGCAGAACTTTATGAACTGTGTATTGACCTCATAATTAGTATCTAAATACCAAACAGCTGTGTGTTACAGGACTTTAGAGACAAATAAATGTCTTATCATCAGAATACATTATAAATCTGAACTCTATACTTGCATCCATTGGATTTAATGGTGTAAAGTGAAAGTTGACGTTAATCATAGAGAACTGTTGTTTATAGAAGTCTATGGGAAAACAAACCACTTCCTTTGAATATAGTATATTGCTTATCTGGACTTTCCAAATATCTTATCATGTGTTATTTTAATAAATAGTTAAATGTATAATATAAAGTTAGGGACTTCCCACACTTTTCAGTTTCTCAGTTGCTTGTCGATGTATTCACATGTTGTTTTATTATGTGTTATGCAGTAAAAATAGATACTTAGCACTGGACTTCTAGTATCAGTTATTTTTGCGTGTAACACAGATGCGCAGTTTTGAACTCCAGCACTACCTGAAATTGAAAATCATAGCCGACAATAAATCAAGTCACAAAGTTGAGACAACCCAAATGGTAGTCCTATTTTAACACATCGGTCATAGTCTGTATGACTGTCCCATTTTACTGGTCAGCCAAATCTGTACAAAATCTAAACTGACTTTTATTTTTTATGTTGACGTTGCAATATCATTCAAGCCAGGTCTCTGTATACCTGAAGTTATAAAACTGTCAGAAACGTAAAGACTAGAACTAAATTTCTATGACGGGGTATACATTATACTATTCCCAAGTGATAAACACAGGTCATTCCATCTTAATAAGTGTCATGATCATAAATGATAAAAACCGACAGTAATTAAATAATACGATTAAGGGAATTAAATTAGTGAAATTGTGCACAGTAAACAGAAGATCTGATTTTTTACTTAAGGCCATACTTTAGATATCATTGTACTAGCTATATAGATTCTTCAACATTTTATTTAAGACTGCATCGTAAAGTGATTGAAACTATTTGTTTCAATTTCTTACTGTTAATTTTACTACTAATAGTACAATGATTAAACTGCTTCAAAGTAGACATAATTCATAAATGATGAAAATAGACGTGTTTTTCATTAATTGAAATATTTATTTATTATTTTAAAGACAATGGAAAATTTCACGATTCAAGTTTTTTAGCATTGACTTTCTCGAATGTTTTGTATGAAAACTATTTATGACAATATATAATTGACCAATGGCACAGTCGCCATCTTTGACATGCGCAGAATTAATTCGTTATTTATATTACTTTGTTTTTTATTTGTTCTTCACATGTAGTAAACAATACATTACTAAAAAACGAAGTTACAAAAAAAATAGCAAAGTTAACAGGAAACACCGATAATGGCCGAAAACTACAATCCACTAGGGAACCTCACATGAAAAACAATAAAAAAAACAAAAGACAAACGTAGACAACGACAGGAATTCGGGATAGCCAGACTTGGTATCGCCACTAGCAAGAGTTAGCGGTAGGGTTAAACCGGTTTATGGGTACCCAAACCTCCCCTTTTCTCTATCACGTTTCCCTGTAGTATAATTAACATAGAAATAAAAACCAATATAGGTAGACTACTTACCCCAGGACACAATCTTGCGAAGGAATGAATAAGACAATACGTAATTTAAAGATGGGTCAAGGAGTGCTCGCCGCTAATCTGTCGGCTAGCTCAAGGAGTCTAGTCTGCTGGTAAAACACTGTAGCAGTGTTCATTTCAGTGTAAATCAAATAAAAACGTTTTGTAGATCACAAACGAAAAGATGTATAAAAATTGTAAGCAAACAATAACGGTTAACACATATCCTCATTTTATGGGCAAAAAAACTAAAAGATTCAATCGGTGACCTTTAGGATGATACAATACTTTTTATCTAAAGACTGATTTTATTTTTAAACTTGCTATATTGACTTTGTGGAAAATTTTGGATTAAAAACATCTTTTGGTTTTTGTCATCAAAATGTCAAAATATGTACTTTCAAGATATTACTGTCGAAATGGACGTTAGCTGTAGTCACATCTTAAGTGATTTCGTTATATACTAGTATATTAAACTTACTACCAATGTATCGATACCTCTGACTGTTAGTCCCCGAAGGTATCTACCGCCTCAGTAGACCAATACTTTGATACTGTCCCGAAAAATCGATTTTACTAGCGATATCGATTTGTTTTACAATATCCTTTACAACTAAGGGGTGTCTCCTACACTGTCAGTGTGACGGGTGCCGTATAGATCGCAGAACATGCTTACCCTTCCGGAGAAACTGATATCACTCTGTTGTTTTGTTTGTTTGTTTGTTTTTTTTTTGTTTTTTTGTTTGTTTTGTTTTTTGCTTTTTGCTTTGTTTTGTTTTGCTTTTTAGCTCTAGGTCAGCTTTTGCCATCATTTGAGGTCCGTCATCCGTCCGTCCGTCCGTTGTAAACTTTTTCAAAAAATTTCTCCTCTGAATACAATGTATCAATTTTAACAAAACTTGGCCGGAATCATCGCCAGGGTATCTTGTTTCAAAATTGCATCTGATTAGTCCGAGGACCAAACAACATGGCGACCGTTACTAAAAATAGCACATAGGGTAAATTTCTGTATTTGCCAAATACCTCAAAAACCGTTACATGCATAAAAAATCTGACATTGGGTGAAAGTGATCAGAATGATAAGATCTACCCACCCTGAGATTTTAAAGAAAATCTGATGACCGATTTTGGAGTTATTGCCATTTTTCCGAAATATTTTTCAAAATTGTAATATTTTTTTATTTTTATTAAAGAAACTATAACAGATAGCGGTCAACTTTAATTGCAGAAATGTTCAGCATATCAAGATCTACCCACTTGTAAATTTTGAAGAAAATCTGAATACAGTTATAGGAATTATTGCCCTCTATTGGTAAAAAATTTCGGAATTTTATAC
Organism: Modiolus philippinarum; assembly: GCA_002080025.1. Classification (NCBI taxonomy): domain Eukaryota; kingdom Metazoa; phylum Mollusca; class Bivalvia; order Mytilida; family Modiolidae; genus Modiolus; species Modiolus philippinarum. The sequence goes on from MJUU01008796.1 coordinate 7,135, forward strand.
ATTTTGCCTTATATATAAAAAAAAAATGATTCAAAAAAGAGGTTGAGATTTAAATGCAAAAATGTTCAGCATGTCAAGAACTACATTTTTAGCTGAGTCGGGTCAAAGTGAAACTTAAAAAATGATTAATGCTGTCTGGGCGGCAACTGTTTGTTTCCGCATGGTTTCTTATCCGTTTTCCCACAATATCTCCAGAGCAACGTTACACATCGAAATGAAACTTGACATGACTTATGATCACAGGTGACACCCTATGAGTTTTGAGGTTTGTGCAACAAAGGTTAAGGTCACAACTTCTAAAAATGAAATGAAATTAAACATTTCATGAGAATCCGGAAATAAAATCTGAAATCACATGTTTGGTATTATTTGAAAACAAAAATAGCTAAACAGATTTATTGTTCATACAAAAGTACTCATTGTATTGCTAACGCATGTTCGATTCATTCAATAGTTCTAACTATAAACACCTACATACTTTTTTGGATGTCATTAACTTTAAAGTAAGATATAATGAAGAGTCAAAATTAAAAAGGTAGTTAATAAATGCAATATTAAGAAGTATTCAATATTTCTAAAATGTCTTCTGCAATGTCCAGTTAAAATAAAATCTTAAATGAAAAAAAAAACATTTTTGTAGTCTGATTTTTTGTAAATTTCCTGAAATTCAAAGATTACTTATTTATTTTAGCAATTAATGAGGGGAATCCGTGACCAAATGTTTTTGAATGGTGGTCTGAAATGGGTTGTAATGGAAACTTAAGCTTTCAGTTGTCATGGAAACCAAACCAGAATGGAATAAAAAAGATAACAGGAAACAGCCTTCAGAACACTGAATCTTTTAACAAAAGTATTCTTCTACACATTTTTCTTCTTAATTTCAGAAATATGTATAAACTGGATTATAAGGGGAACCCCTGTTGGATTTTGTTTTTGAAAGGGGGACTTTGAATGTTTTGATTTCAGCATTACGTATTACCTGGATTATAAGGGAACCCCTTCCAACATTTTTTTTTGAATGTTGGTCTGAATTTTTTTGTAATGGAAAGTGGAGATTTAAGTTGCCCTGGAAACCAAACCAGAACACTGAATCTTTAAAAAGTATTCGACTACATATTTTTCTTCACAATTCTAGAAATGTGTATAAACTAGGTACTAAGGAGAACCCCTGTCGGTTTTTTGAGATGGGGACTTGGAATGTTTTGATTTAGCAATATGTATAACCTGGATTAATAGAGAAACCCCTGTCCTATTTTTTTTTTGTGAATGGTGGTCTAAAAAGGGTTGTAATTGATAGTTGAGTTTACAATTACCATTAAAACCACTGAATCTACTTGCCAAATTGGAACCATACTTGGTGACAACTGTCCATAGTTGATCGGGTACTTGGTCCCCATTGAAGAATGTGTCTGGTAAGTCCACATCTATTCCAAGATGGCCGCCAAAGTGGGACATAGTTTAACATAGGACCCATATGGGGAAAACACATTCAAGGATCATCTTCTCTTAAACTACTTGGTCAGTTGGAATCAAACTTGGTCAAAATAGGCCTTTTGTGGCTTAGTGAACAACTTTGAGTTTATGGCCTTCCAAATTTTAGATTTTTATCTGCACTGAAGAAACATTAAATGTCGAAATGCGCATATGCAGAAAATAAATTCACAATAACTTTTGTATTTAGTTATTTAACATTGGACCCTAAGGGAAAAACATGTTCAAAGATGTTCTCCGCTGAAACTTCTAGAAAAGGAGACACTTTGACATTAAGGTAATTTGGGCTGCATTTTATGTCAGCCTTGGACCAGGTGAGCTATACAGGCTCTTGAGAGCCTCTTGTTTATAGAGTTCAAACTGTTAGTGCTTTTGAATTAGTTTTTGTGTTGTATTCTGTAGTGTTTGTTTGTTAGGTGGTTGTGTAGTGTCTTTGGTCTTCTGGTTTTGGTCGTTTGGTGTTCTTGCTTTTGTAGTATCTCTGGACTTTGTTTTATGTAATCTTGTGCTTTGTTCTTTCGGTATTCTACTGCCGTCGTCATGCAAAGCACTGATAAGTCATCAAATTATCATTTGCCGAAATCATATTTATTTATATGAAACAACGGCAGTAGAATACCGAAGGAACAAGGGAAGCGATGACTACAAAAATCGAAGTCCAAAGACATGGCAAAAACGGTAACAGATAAAAGCAAAGACAAAACAAGGACATGAGACAGCTGCAATGCACGGAAATAAAAAGATAACATTAAGAACTAAGGCACTCATAGTGTGAACTCCCATGAAAACCGGGAGTGACATCAGGTGCTCCGGAAGGGTAAGCATGTCCTGCTCCACTAGCGACACCCGTCACACGATCAGTGAGGTATATATTGTTTTGAAAGTTCTGATTTGAGGCTGATTGGAATTGCTATTTTCTAACCCTTAGACAAAACCAATAAAAATATATGGTACGTGTTACTACTCTAACCCTGTAAAAATTTGAAAAGCTGTTGTAAGTCTCTTGTGTATTCAAACATTAATCAGGACAAACCGTATCACGAACATCACCAACGAAAACAAAACTAAAATTTTACAGTATTATATATAAGACAACACAAAAAACTAAAACCACCGACAGTGTTAACTCCCATAAAAACCGAGAGTGACATCAGGTGCTCCGGAAGGGTAAGCATGTCCTGCTCCGCTAGCGGCAACCGTCACACTATCAGTGAGTCAATCCAGAGTTGAGTCAAATCTGATTATGTGAAATCCGTGAAGACGTGAAATCTAGCTGAAAATGTCCGTTTTCATTTGGGACACAGACACGTCATATCTGTCAATGATGTCATGGTGACGGCCATAGAATTTCTGAAGGGATGAAAGTAACAAAGGCTGAACAAATCCCTGACTAAGCAGCTTTTGGGACAGTGTTTTTGCTCTAACTAAAAAGTCACTGTATAAACTGCATGCCCGACAGTAACGAATCAACTGTGAAATGTACACTCCATAGGCTGGAGAGGTAGGTATATTGGTACTCAGAAAGGGAAGTTCACAATTGGGAAGTTAAAATCATCACGTTTGTCATACAGCTTAGATTTCATTTTCGTCAATGTAAATTAAAAGATCTAAATACGAAGCTGAAGTAGGTGTATCTGTAGTCTCTTTAATTTCAAGCTCATTGGGATAGATGAACAATTATTCTTATTTACAATAGTCTGTTGCAAAAAGTGTCCAATTAAGCATAACATGATTTTATAATTATGTAGGAAAACAATTTTTTGAAAGTAAGTGATCGACTCGTGTCAGATTTTATACAAAAAACTGTTAATGTTTTGGCTCGTTTTAACCTAGCTGGAGTTGGGATGTACATGTAATCTCGAGGACATTTACCCCATTTCCTTTCTTTTTCATATTTTCACATTATTTGTCTTTTTGTTTCAAAACTTCGGTTCTTAACTCTGTTTGCTAATTTTGTAACAACCTCCATTTAGTAGCTTCAGAAAATACAAAATCTGTTGAAGTATTCAATTGACAACACATCACTTCCGCTAAAATGAAAAATAAGTTATTTTATTCGTTTGAATCGCTGAGCCTCTTGTTTAATCAAAATTGAATTTATTATTTAATTTGTCTGTTAAGACATGCTAGAAGAACCCTGAAGAAAAAATGAAAAAAAAAATGCAAAAATTATTAAAATAATTTTACAAATTAAAAAAGATCGTCTTTTATATCAATCTATCGTCTTTGGGCCACTAGTTTATTAAACATGTTTTTAATTTTTTTTTATTCATCTATTCGAGCATGCTACAAACAATATACAGATCAAAACTGCACCAAAATCTTACATAATTTAAAAAATCATTTTGGCCTCTTGTTAATAAAAAATCCGTAAACGGTTCATCTAAACAGTAGACATAGTCTAGCCGTGCAATTTTAATAGCAATAAAAGAAACCAAGACCTGTCCCAATACGATGAAATGAAGAAAAAAAATTCTATGGTTGCTTTCCAACTTTAGAATTTTGAAATACACTTTTCCTCTGATTTCCTTGGTTATTTGTTTGAACATTTAATTTTGCTACTTGCTTCTTGAAATTTCGGTTAGTTAAATGATGCAACCTCCCAAATTTAAATATCGTTTTTAAAATAGTAAATTGGTACAGGAAACTGTAGCATATTATTTAATTACGGAAATATTAGAATGGTCTGAAAAGCATTTTGTTTATGTTTTTCTATGAAAAAAATCAATGTGTTTAAAAATAGCCTTCATGTTGATATTTTTTATATTTGTTTCTTCGCCAGCCCACAAACTGTTAAAAAATACAAAAACACAATACAAAAAAACCAAATTACGAGAAAAAAAATTACTACTAAAGTAAATGAGAACCGAACCGTCAGTCTAAAACCGAATTATCCATGGACAACGGCGGAAACACCAAGATACAAAGAAATCACATGAGTACGGCACAGAAAAAATGTAAACATATATACACAGCTGAAGACCACAGACCAAATAAAAACCATTGGTGAGATCAGGTGTACTGCTTGAGTAAGCATCTCCTGCTGTTTATAAGACACCTGCTGTGTTGGAAAAGTTAACTATATCCAGTAGAGGAAAAACATTGTTATCACCCGGGAAACATATATCACATAGCGTTCAAAAAGATCGTGACGTCGACAGTGAAACTTCCTTTACTGTTAACAACAAGTTAATGGTAAAATACACGTGTTTAAGTAGCCAATTTGCGAGCAACCAAACTCTATCAAGGTAGTGACTATATGGACCACAAGTCATTGAGTAGGGAAAGAGTTGGGGAATGTAAACTACATATGCTGGTACTGATGGAATGTTTCATTAAATTGACTTTTGGAAAAGTGGATTAATCGTGTTAGTCATACAGCCTAGTTTGCAGTGAACCCTAATTTTAATTTCAGGATGAAGGTCAAGGAATAAAATCGATATGGAAGTGTTTGATGTATCCTTAATTTCAAGCTCAAGGTTGTACAGTGACAAAATAGCATCTATATTATGAAAACTGAAATTAAAGGATTGGCTTAGATTAATATCTTTATGTTGAAGAAGCCCTCTGATTAATTCAGACGAGAATGGAGAGACAGATCGGGCTAAAAGAGGTACACAGTTTGTGCCCACTGAAATTCCGATGGTTTGTTGAAAGACATGTCCTCCAAACTGGAAAAATATATTGTCGATCAGAAAATCTTACATTTAAATCACTTCTTTCTCTCTAGGCAGAATAAAAAAAATCTGTGTTTCCGGTAACCAAACCGACCCTAGATATTTGGGGCAAAAAATGCCTACCCTAAAGTTTTTTTTTGGCAATTTTTAAAGAAGCACTGTTAAAGTCCAGAAGTTACTCTCTATATGTCTATGTAAAAAGTTTTGGAAAATAAAAAAAATGCCTACCTACCGACCCTAATTTGAAGAGCAAGATACCGAAAACACTGGTTTTTTTTAGGCCCTACATTTTTTCTCAGATTTGGAGTCGTATTTCACAAAGAATATTTGTTTGATGTACTTGTATCTGCGTACACAGTTTCAACGGTAGAAACATCTATGAATTAAAACTCGTTTTCATTCATTTAAAACCGATTATATATCAAAGGATCGACTATTATTTCATCTTCTAATGTCACCACAAATGCATCAATTAGTGAAAACACTCACTAAAGAGTTACAGTTGGTATAACTTAATAACATTAAAATCATTTCGTGACAAATTAAACATTTGTATGTGCAATAAAGTCCAAAAACGCAGGTGTCCTAAGAATATTATGTAACATAATTACAAACTTAAAGAACACAAAATATGACGTAATAATATTAATTCCTTTGTTGTGCATGGTAACATCTGCGGCAAGCGAAAATATTCATAATCTTTCTTATTACAGTGGCACATTTTGAAGAAATAAATGATTTATGCATTTTGATGCTTTATGATGAAAGGTGCAATAAAGCTTTTCTCTAATATATCTAAAAGACTATTATTGCTGGTTAATTAACAATAAATGATTTCCGGAGACATTTTAACAATTTAATAAGTTTTCAAGTCCTGAATTGAGATCCTAAAGTGTTCACGCTTGTGAGAGTTCGGCATGCCGAGTATTCCACCAAAAGGGGAAACAATGAAAGAAGTTGGTAAAGCGTTAACTTTGTCTTTCACGAGTTCTACGCCCCTTGGAAAAAAGTTCTGGTCAATAAATGTATCTACAAGATCATTTAGAATACGTTTGAACATTCTTTATACTTTGTATTCCAACCAAAATCCCTTTACCATATTTTTGTAATGTCCGCTTGAGATCCATAGTCATTGTTGACAATTTTTTTTCTCTTCTTTGGATACATTTAAGTCAATTTATGAAATAAGAAGTGATAATAGGAAACATCTACAATGGCCTAAACGTACAGTTACATGCTACAAGATTACAGGAACCTACATGGGAAAACGTACAATTACATGCTACAAGATTACAGGAAACTACACGGGAAAACGTACAATTACATGCTACAAGATTA
>MJUU01008798.1:5542-21930 GCA_002080025.1 Modiolus philippinarum
AAGGTCACCGATGACCTTTTGCCTTGTTATCGCTTTAACTCGTAAACTGTAAGAGATAGATGATCAAATGTATTTGAGAGAATGTTTGTCTCATTGAGGTCTACATTTGGTATCCAGGTTGCTTTATTGACCCTGTTTACAAATCTGGGGTAAAAAAAAAATTTCGTCCGCCATTTGAAATTTTGTTATTGCGAATAACTTTTAAACGCTTACAGATAATATAGTAAACATAAATTTATTTAAAGTGATCAGCATAAAAAGACCTTCAATTTTTGTGTACCAGGTTGAAGGTGATCGGTGACCTTTGACCTTGACCTTTGACCTTATTAGCGTATAAACTCAAAAACCGTAAGAGATGGCTGAAAAATTATATCAGCAAAAATGTTCATCACACAAAGGGCTCCATTTGTTTCTTTGGACCGAAGCTCTCCGATGACTCCCAAAAGAGTTATTGCCCTTGACGCGTTTCAGAAAGCGATTTTTGCGCATAACTTTTAAACGTTTACAGATAGTATGGTCATGTAACATATCAAATTAATCAGTAAGAAGAGACCTACAATTTGAGCCCAAGGTCAAAGGTCAAAGGTCATTGGTCAAGGTCATAGCCAAGTTTTTGTCTTTTTATTATAAAAACAGTCTTTTAAAACTGTTAGAAATTGAAAATCAAATGTATTGGACACAATGTGCATCTCATTAAGAAGATTTCAAACATAAGACGTTACATAAGATGTTACAAAACATTACAATGACCGGGAAAGACCTTGCAATTGTTCTCTGAACAATTGTCCTTTTAATTATTTCATGTTTTTGTTCTTTAATAAAAAAAATGAGATATCATGTGCTGTTTCATTATTGTCAATTGTTGACTTAATTATCCCATAAGCTAAAGAAAATTTGAACACTTGGAGAAAACTGGAATACCCATATTTGTCCTTCATAAACAATGTAAAAATCATATTGATATAATGTACATTGAATTTGCCTATTGATATCTTGGATTCCACTGACTTTCAACAGCAATTGCTACTTTTTACCCAAATTTCACTTTGTGAAAAGTCGGGTTATAGTATGGTGGAAGAAAACTTTTGTTAAGCTTTTCTCACAAACTACAAATCGTAACCTCTTGATATTTGGTACATGTATGCATCATTAGGGGGTGGTCCCAAATTGTGTAAGAAAGATTCGGACCTGTACGACAACTACTTCCTGTTTAATGAAATTCGGGTATTTTCGTCTTTGACATATTTTTAGCTCATCTGGCTATAGCCAGGGTGAGCTTTTGCCATCACTTGGCGTCCGGCGTCCGTCGTCCGTCGTAAACTTTTCATTCAAAGATCTTCTCCTCTGAAACCACTGGGCCAATTGGAACCAAACTTGGTCACAATAGTCCTTAGGTGGTCCCCTTTCAAAATTGTGTCCGGCAGGTTGGCACCATTCCAAGATGGTCACCAGCGAGGAACATAGTTTAACATTGGACCCTATGGGAAACACATTCAAAGATCTTCTCCCCAGGAACTACTTGTCCAATTGAAACCAAACTTGGTCACAATAGTCCTAAGGTGGTCCCCTTTCAAAATTGTGTCCAGCAGGTTCACACCTCATCCAAGATGGCCGCCAGCGGGGAACATAATTTAACATTAGAGCCTATGGGAAAACACAGTCAAAGATCTTCTTCTCTTAATTTACTTTGCCAATTGGAATCAAATTCAGTCACAATGATTCTTGGATGGGCCTATTAAAAAATTTGTCAGTCAGAAACGTGAATTTCAAGATCGCTGCCAGCAGGGAACATAGTTTAAGATTGGACCTTATGGGAAACAAATTAAAAGATTCTGTTTTCTGAAACTATTTGTCAACTTGGAACCAAACTTTGTCATAATGGTCATTGGATAGGCCTGTTTAAAAATTGGGTTTGTCAGGTCCAGGTCATATCCAAGTAGGCCTTCAGCAGGGAACATAGTTTAACATTGGCCCCTATGAGAAAATACATTGAAAGGTTTCTTCTATGAAATTACTTTGCAGTTGAAACCAAACTTCGTCACAATGGTCCTTTCCCATTTAAAAATCGTGTCTGACAGGTATGGATCCTATCCCAGATAGCTGCCAATGGGAAAAGTTTAAGCACTAGGTTCCAGGTGAGCGAGACAGGCTCTTGGGAGCCTCTTGTTTTCGTTTCATTATAACATATACTTTATTTAGTTTATTGTCTAACATGCATATTCAGTCAACTCCTCTCTGAATGTTTTAATTTGAGTGCATATTGACAGCTTATTGAACTTGCCCGGAGAATGTTATTGTGTTAACTGCATTAAAAAGGAATTGGAAGAAACGTCCAAACAAAATGCAATACGTTTAAAGTCTGTCTTAAAAAGTAACAAATAAGCCCACAAATACCGAGCAACATCCATTTTATTACCAGCTATAAGCACAATCTTTCAAATTATGGAAGACTAAATTGATAGTTTAAATGAAAAATGCAAACTACTTGTTGCATTGAGCCTTTTAATACCAATGCCTTCAAACTATACCAGTTACATAGAATTATCTTGCACAGTATTATCTTCAATAATGTTCAAACATCTTTGGAATTCATCAATGCCATAATTTTCGAAAGAGTGACTGATTTCCTCTTGCAATATGTATCTGCATTCTTCGCTTATCAAATTACTACAGGTTACAAGAATAGGACGACCACCCTCCTCTGTGTTGTTGATATTCACATACCCCTCAATGCCATAGTTCTGTAATTGAGCTTCTGTAAGTAGACCAACGGGATTTTGCATTTGACCAGACGTCCACAGATTAATTGGTGATGATTTCACGGTTCTTATTCTATGTCTCGACCAAACTGTCTGCCAAAACTCTAGTCTTCTATTGATTTCATCCATGTACATGTAATGAAGTGCCGCTAAATGAATCGGATTTAATGGGTCAAGTAATCGCTCATCCTCCATGTGGTAGAACAAATTATAGAAATAACTTAAGACACCTTCATAAACGTCACGCCACATTCTCTCAGTTCTCTGGTTATGAGTGCTAGTTCCAGTTATCATACCATTTTCTCCTCTTTCAGTCAGCATGAAGTCGGCTATCGACACATTTTCTAAACCTTTATCAGATCGGACTCTTAAAGGAAGTCCATACTTTTTTACTCCTGAAAGAAAATATTCTAAAACTGTTGCTGAAGTGTTGTTGTCACAACATTTTAGAAAGGTAACAAGGCGACTGAAGCCATCTACCCCTCCAATAACTATGAATCTCCAGCGTACAAGCTTGTGATTTGTATCGACATGCCAAAGATGGTTTGGGCCCATTACATTGTATACTCGCCGTTGCAGTCGGCCCTTCTTTCTTTCACTTACACCGTGAGAGTCTATACGGTGGATGGAATCACGAAGACGCCATCTCTGTACACAAATGCCTTCAACATTTGTTTCAACATGGTTTCTCCACACATGGGATATCTCCTGGCTATTTCGATCAGTTCGTTGTCAAGTTCATCATCACTAATAAGGGAAAAATCATGTTTACTCAAGTTGTATTTAGCCATTCTACGATATATTGTCCGCTCCGATACAACTAGGATTTTTGCGATATCAGCTATTTTGAAGTCGTTCTCAATAAAGTTTTGTATAGTTTCCTTCGGAATGTCAAATCTGTCATCCGTTGTCATTGCACTGCTGCCATATTTGACGCACTCTGTTCTTAGCTTCATCATATCTGACGTTTGACTAATGCCTAATTTTTTCATCTCCTCTGAAGATAACAGACATACTATATCAGTTATTTGCTCTCTTTCAAAGTTAACTTTTAGGTGAGAAAAACCTATTCTGTCTAACACATCAGAAATATTCGAACTGGCCATGGCCATTTTGTTTGTTTTGTTTAATTTAGCGGGAAAAGTATCATCATATAATGAAAAAGTATCACCATAACGACAAAGTACCATATAGTGACAAAGTACCATCATATAGTGACAAAGTACCATCATATAGTGACAAAGTACCATCATATAGTAACAATGTACCATCATATAGTGACAAAGTACCATCATATAGTAACAAAGTACCATCATATAGTAACAAAGTACCATCATATAGTAATAAAGTACCATCATATAGTGACAAAGTATCATTATATAGTTACAAAGTACCATCATATAGTGAAAAAGTACCATCATATAGTGAAAAAATACCATCATATTGTGACAAATTACCATCATATAGTGACAAAATATCATCATATAGTGAAAAAGCCCATCATAAGGCAGCTATGGCGTTCCATAGTTTTCTACTATTTGGTGTTGACTTGATGTTGTTACGTTGTTCTCAATCCGTCACCCAACATATGGCAGCCAGCTAGGAACTAAGATTGGTGTAGCGGATTATATGGGATTTCAAGCAAACATCTTGTAATGAGAGAAAACAAAAAACACGTGCGAGGCGTGGAACGAGTCCATGCAATCACAAAAATGGAAAAAAAAATTAAAGATTAAAGCAAGAATGTAAGAAAACCAAAAAGGCCGTAAATGTTGACCATCCTGAATCAACTTTATACAACTGGAGAAATTATAAAAAGTCAATCAGATATCATTTGGTGTTTATATATTATTCAACATTTGTGTCTTTTGTAACGGGGAAAGTACCAGTATGGTACAAAATGAGTATGTGAATACACATACCAGATTTTCCCCTTAGGAAAACTGAGTATATATCTATGGTAACAAGACGTTCCGGCCCTACAACCAATCCGTCCTTGCCTATCCGGCCCTGTACTTTCCGGCCTTATTCCAATCCGACTCTGTCTGAAAGACGATTCGGCCCTACGATATTTCTATGTATAAATGTTGTTTTCCGATCGTGTTATTTGCCATATTTTTAGATAAATTAGAATATTTTAGAAGAAGTTGCACATTTATATCAGTTTCATTATTATGAATATTGTCGATTTTTTTTTACGTTTTGTGTTTCTTGTTATTATGTTTTTTTAGCTTGTTTATCTTTTTCCATTTTTTCATGGGATTTTGATTTCTTCTATTTTAACAAAATAAATTGGTTTGAATTATCACTTGCATTGCATTGCAGTATTTTCACAGTAATTACCCCTTCTGTGGCAAAATACATCAATTTTGTTGTGGGGTGTCTTTATATTTTCTTCAATTATCGTTAAGTGGTCCTGATTAGGTGAATTATTAATAATTGAATGCCATTTTTATACTTTGGAAGGTTGAAATCATACTCGTGTACTGAAGGTTTAAGGGTTATATTTGGGATTTTTGTGCTTTCATATGTGTTCTCATATTTGCAGTGCCTCTGGACTCTGATTTATTTAATCTACCTGTACTTTGTTCATCCGATAATCGTCTGCAATTCCTTCAGTTCTTATATATAGGTATGTTGTATGCATCCCACTACGTTTTCCTATGTATTTGTTAAATACTTAATTCCTATATTCAGTCCAGACACGGGTTGTCTCTCTTGTATCTGTCTATTGGTGGTCTCGCTGGTACTAAACACTTTTGTATTGTAGGTGGCCAGAGAAAAAAAATTGTCGGAGACGAGTGGGTTAGTCAAATCGGCGAGCCCCCAAGACGAAATCTCCAAAGGTGTCCCAGAATCGTGGATACAAATGCGCAATTATTCACAATGCTATTTCCATAGGGGGGGTACCCCAGTGTGACGCAATTCTAAAAATAGATGCAACCGAATTTCAACTCCGGGGGTCCCTCTAATAATTTGTCGGTACTGAGATCTTTCAAATTTCGGAATGAAAATGGGGGTTCCCATTGCTCTTCTTGGTGAAAATAGGGGCTATAAAAGGGGTCGGTATTTTTTTTAGAAAATATTTTAAATCCGACCCCTGACATAAACATATCCGGGATTCAGGTCAAAGTTATAAAAAGTGAATAAATATTAATGAATTCTATATTACTAGTGTATAGGTGATTTTATTATAATAAGTTTCCACCAATCGCACGTACTGCATTGATTAATTCTGAATTTCATCTTGGGGTAAAAAACTAGATGCATTCCGAACAACATTAATTGCGCAATTGTAACCTATACGGTAACTCAAAACCTCGGAATGTGACCATTTGTATATTGCAAGTTACATGTAGTTTAATGTTATAGGAGCTCTTCTATCTATATTTCAAAGAATAGTACTGGTTTATTTATTTTTGAGAATTTTTTCCCGAAGACACCCCCTTCCAAAAAATATGTCGTCTTCTGAAGACATTACGGTATTAATCTTTCTTGTCCGTTGACATTCTCGTCCTTTTACCCTGATCATTTGTAGAAGTTGAGCAGTCATCCAGTTTGGTGAATATGTAGATCACTTCTATTATCATAAAGCCATATTTGGAATAAAAACCATCAAATACGTCAATTTTTTACAAAAGTACAATTTTGAAACAGACTATAACTGTAAAAATGGGAAAAGTAGCGAAAAACATGACATAAAGCCAGAATACTATATTTAATATAAACCATTTCAAACAAACAGAAGTTACTTCTCGGTTTGCCTTTTATGGTAAAGGGAGCATTTTCAGATATATGCCGTTTTCGCGAATTTCTTCAAAATTGTCTATTTTAAAACCAAGTTTTTTCCCCTACAAAAAACCCGTTTCAATTTACAAGAATCTACCTTGTGTGTTGTATTATATCTAATTCAACATAATCAAACGTTTAATTGCTACTCGCATGCCTAAAATTCTATACAGAAGCGGTTATCGTAGCATACCCATTCTCCATGGTGCAAAATTGTAGAAATCCAGAAAAAGACTATAGTTTTACTTATGCTGAATTATGCTTTTGCACAAATTCTAATAATTTATTACTATACTATATCTAAGAATACTCCTACAAATTGGCTGGGGATTCTAAATCCCCATTGCTGAAGAGAATCACGTGATTGAACGAATCACGTGATTTTATTCTGTTAACAGACAAAATGGCGATTGGAAACGAAGCGACAGTCAACTGTTATAGGTATCATACCACCATTGATTTTTCCCTATTTGTCTTTGTTAAATTGGTAATTTTCTGAGAACCATAGCACAATTACTGTCGTTTCAAATAAAGCGAAACTTCTTACCTAATTAATTAGATATATAATGAGCATCCAAAAACATTTTGAGGACAACTTTCATTGCATATAAGAAAATGCACTCCACCGGAAGTTTACTACTATCAAAAATCAACTTTCACTTTCACTGCCAACCCGTGAAATGGTCATGTCATTGTTTTTACCAAAACAAATTTATTACAACTGATAAGAATAAACTAAAGATTTTTTGGGGTACCTAAGATGTTCAGCTTACAAGCAGTATGCAGGTTAATTACATTGGATACAGAACTATTTCAATCATCCCATAGAAATATCCATACTCCACTGATAAGTACTATTTTAACATACAACCTTTGGCGGAAGAATCTCCTTTTGGTGGTATGATACCTAAAGAGACACTTTTTATCAATTAAAAATGTTGAAATTTATTTTTTGTATTTTTTAATGTTTATCGATGAAATCTGCAAAGTTTCATTAAAATCTGTTGAACGCTTTTAGAGAAATTTACTAAAATATAAGACCCTATAGTGTTGTATCTTAAAGCAATTTTTCACTTAAAATTTATGTAAACACCACACTTTTTCAATGACAAATTAATCCATTTAAATGTGATACCAACTACTTCAGTTGCTTTTCAATTATCAAATAACATGTGTAGAAACATATTTCAGTAATAAAAAATATATATTTCATTCATTTTCAAGAAATTTAAGACAAATTTTTCAGATTTTTTGCCCATATCCTACTTAAAATTTACACATTTTGGCTTAAAATTAACACTTAAAAAGATTTCTAGGGAAAAAATTGTATGAAAATTTAAATAAAAACTATTTATTTTATTATATCTTTCATTCCATATACATTTATGCATAACTAATTGATCTCAAAGAATGTTAAATGCCTGCAGGTGTCACTTTCAATTTTTGTTTATTCCAGGGTGGGGCCTGTAATTAAAGCCCTGTAATAAAAACAGGTGGCACCTGCATTAATTATTTCTGGATATTTACCTTTCCTTTTTTCATTTCCAGACCAATTACCCATGCTAGAAGACATGTTTACAGAATAAAGGTAGGATATGGGCAAAAAAAGTAAAAAAAAATTCCTAAAAATGGGTTTAAGAAGGGTTATGTCCCCTGGAATGCAGGGAAAAAAATTGAATTTGATAAAAATCCTGATCTTGGTAAATATGTTAGGTTAAATTCTGATGTTCATGAGTCACGTACTAATGTGCTCTCTGACGGAGCAATAACAATTTGCAATGTTGACGGGTCAGTAACAAATAGTAAAATATTGCGGCCAAAACATAAAAATCCTGAGGCTGTTCAAACCTACCTTCAGACTGATAATCATACTCCAGATCTATTTACATACAAAATCTTCCAGCAACAGGCTCTTCAAAAGATGATAAACTCTGAAATTAAAAATCATATGATGTATAAAGTAGATTGCCAGGGAAATTTAGTTTTTGATTCAGATTTTCACAAAAAATGGGGGTTAGCATGGGAAGAGAGATTTAAATGCACTGAATGTGGATTTACCAGTCAATATCATAAGTTGTATGAAGAGGTTGAATCCCCTAATAGGGGTAGGAAAGCTGCAAAAATAAATATAGGTGCTCAGCTTGGTTTAATGCATACTCCAATTTCCAATAAAAACTTCACTGAAATTCTTAATGCAGCCAATATTATCTCCCCTTGTTCATCAGGTATGCAAAAGTGCTCAAATAAAGTGTCTGAGGCAGTTGTACAATTAAATCGGGATGATATGAAAAGTATACGTGAAAACTTGGTGCATGAAAATAGGCAATTAGGTATATCAAATGAAAATATGGTTAGAGTTGAGTCAGATGCTAGGTACAATAATCCAATTTTCAGTAACGGTTCCACTCCTTTTCAAGCTGGAACACAAGTAACGCAAGTAATGTGTGAAAACATGACAAAAGATAAAAAAGTAATATCACTATATACTGGTAACAAGTTATGTAAGGTTGCATCAAGGCTGAGAAGTAAAGGTTTTGACATTAAATGTCCTAATCATGCAGGTATCTGCACTGCAAATATTGCAGAGGATGCTAATATAGGTAATGAGTCTGAATACAGTAGACAGTGTGCTCAAGAAGTCAGCGATTTCCTTCAAATATCACATTTCACATCTGATGGTGATAGTAAATCTCACATAGGTATAAAAAATGTACATGGGGACAATGTAAAAAGTTTAAGGGATGTTCGACATCTGTCAGAAAGTATGAAACGGGCAATAATGAAAAGTGTTTTCAGTACAAGTCTTTTCTATGGTAAAACTCAAAGTAACAAAAAGAGTAGATTTGCCTTAGATATAAAAGCTAGATGCTTAGCTGAGCTAAATACCAGTTTTTCAGTTCATAAGGGTGACTTACATGAAATAAAGGCACATATGCCAGATGTTATGAATGCTATTATAATGTGTTACAAAGGTTACTGTGGTCACTCATGTAAAATTAACTCCTATGTATGTGGTGGGGTGCCTACAAATTGCTGGCAAAAAAACTATATTCCTAATGGCGAGTCATGCCGCATGACTTGCGATGACGAGGAAACAATTTTGAGGTGCATGCACATTTTACTTGGGCCTAAGAGTTTGGACTTGGTACGGTTTCTTACCTCAACACAAAAAAGTGAAGCGGTCAATCGGTCCCTGAGTAGGTGTAACCCTAAAAATGTGACATTTTCAAGAAACTTCCCAGGCCGAGTCCATGCTGCAGTCCATATGCGCAATCACAGGTATCCCAATGCAATTCTAAAGCTGACAGGTAAATTAGGTGCTAACATAACACAAGGGTCTTCAGTGGCAAAACAACTGAAGAAAAGATACACTGTAGAAGTTAAGATGAGTAAACGCATGCGTTCACACAAATATAAGTTAAATAGGGTACTAAATAGAAAAAGGAAATTTGACTTACATGCAAGTATTCATTATCCAAGGACAATTTGCTACAAAAAAGGTGTAGCCGATCCCTCATCTGGTGGGGACAATGACTACGCAAATGTATATATTGACCATAATTACCAGAAATCATAAATACAGTAGCTACATGTATATATCTCTTTGCCTAGGCTGTACATATGTATATTTTTGTAAATATGTAAATTGTTTAATTTATTAAAAATTACCATATCAAAATAAACAGTTGCTGTAAGGGATGTGAGTGTGACAATGTAGAGGAAAGGTTCCTCGGCACACTTGCCGGTCTTTATTCACATGGTCAGGTTCACACGACAAATGTTCTGGATTTATGCACCTTTTATTGTGACATAAATGAGATATTTGCATGTTCGGTTCCAAATCAAAATTATTATTCGACAACATGTATGAAAATCTATGGCCATATACAGTAGATTTTTTCTCTTTCCAAGGAAACCTGACACTGAGCACAGAGTACTCCTTGCCACCTCCCAAAGAGCAAATCAAACACTCATGGGGACCCCCCCTTGCAGAATTTTCTAACAATCTCCTCTTCTGTGACTCTATCCAAATTTCTAGGTTCATTTTGGAAGCGCAATGTAAAATATAGCAGAAATTTTCAAATTGAAAGTAAATCGTAAGGTCAAGGGTGCACGTGCAGATTCCCTTAAAGGTATCATACCACCATTGATTTTTCCCTATTTGTCTTTGTTAAATTGGTAATTTTCTGAGAACCATAGCACATTTACTGTCGTTTCAAATAAAGCGAAACTTCTTACCTAATTAATTAGATATATAATGAGCATCCAAAAAAATTTTGAGGACAACTTTCATTGCATATAAGAAAATGCACTCCACCGGAAGTTTACTACTATCAAAAATCAACTTTCACTTTCACTGCCAACCCGTGAAATGGTCATGTCATTGCTTTTACCAAAACAAATTTATTACAACTGATAAGAATAAACTAAAGATTTTTTGGGGTACCTAAGATGTTCAGCTTTCAAGCAGTATGCAGGTTAATTACATTTGATACAGAACTATTTCAATCATCCCATAGAAATATCCATACTCCACTGATAAGTACTATTTTAACATACAACCTTTGGCGGAAGAATCTCCTTTTGGTGGTATGATACCTAAATTTATATAGGTATATTTATATATAGTTTTTTTATCGTTACTACTTATATTCACATGGTTCGAAGCGACGGTCAACCTTCAAGATAAGATTATTTCAATATCTCAACGATTTAAAAAAAAAAGGTAAGATTATTTCAATATCTCAACGATATTAGTAACAGTTGGAAGAATCTGAGGAAGAAGGTTAATGCTACCAGAGATATATAATTTTATGTCTGATGCTACAAACAAAATTTTTAATAAGATCGGGAATAGTCCTGAAATTCATGACTCTGTGTAGCTTTTTTTTATTTGGACTTTTACTGTGCTTCAGTGTAGCACAGTAAAAGTCCAAATAAAAAAAAAGCTACACAGAGTCATGAATTTCAGGACTAGATCGGGAAGTAATCAAAATATATGTCGACACAATCTCTGTAAATATCACTTGGCAGTATGATTCGGCTGTTTGTGATATGATCCTGGGACTAATATATATTAGTCCCAGTATGAACGCTAAAACTTTTATGATTTTTTGACAATACAATATTCAACTGCTTCATTTTTTAAAAATATTTTACTTTATCACATCCTTTCGAAGAAGTTATATATGAGGTAATTTGGGAAAAACTGCATATAAATGTTGTGTCGCAACAATTGAAATCAGCATTAACATATAATATCTCCCACTTTTGGAATCATTTTTGACAAAAGAGGCATAAATTTGGTATCGCGAGAAAGGAAAATAGCTATAATGCAAAATATTTGAATCTTATAAGGTAATTTTGGGAAAAATACATATAAAGGTTGTGTAGTGACAAGTGAAATAAACACCAACATCTAATCTCTCCCACTTCTGAGGTCTTTTTAACAAAAGATGTATAAATTTGGTATCACAAGAAACGAAAATCTTAAATGAAAAATATTTTAATCTCACAAGGTAAATGTTGTGGTAGGACAATTGAAATATGCACTGACAAATAATATCTCCCATTTTTGACATGTTTGAGGTCATTTTTGACAAAAGATGCATAAATTTGGTATCGCGGGTAAGGAAAAAAGCTAAAATGCAAAATTTTTCAATCTTATAAGGTATTTTTTGGAAAAATACATATAAATGTTGTATTGCAACAATTGAAAAGCATTAACATATAATATCTCCAACTTTTGAGTACATTTTTGAGAAAAGTTGCATAAATTTGGTATCGCGAGAAAGGAAAAAAGCCCAAAATGCAAAATATTTTAATATAATAAGGTAATTTTGGGAAAAATACATAAAAATGATGTGTCGCAACAATTTAAATAAGCACCAACATATAATATCTCCCACTTTTGAGTACATTTTTGACAAAAGATGTATAAATTTGGTATCGCAAGAGGGGAAAAAAGCTAAAATGCAAAATATTTGAATCTTATAAGGTAATTTTGGGAAAAATACATATAAAGGTTGTGTAGTGACAAGTGAAATAAACACCAACATCTAATCTCTCCTACTTCTGAGGTCATTTTTAACAAAAGATGTGTAGATTTGGTATCGCAAGAAAGGAAAAAAGCTAAAATGAAAAATATTTCAATCTTACAAGGTAAATGTTGTGGTACGACAATTGAAATAAATGATATCTCACTTTTTGAGGTCATTTTTGACAAAGGATTTATAAATTTGGTATCGCGAGAAAAGAAAAAAGCTAAAATGTAAAATATTTCAATCTTATAAGGTTTTTTGGGGAAAATACATATAAATGTTGTTTTGCGACAATTGAAATAAGCACCGAATTCTAATCTCTCCCACTTCTGAGGTCATTTTTAAGAAAAGATGTGTAGAATTGGTATGGCGAGGAAGGATAAAAGCTACAATGAAAAATATTTCAATCTTACAAGGTAAGTGTTGTGGTACGACAATTGAAATAAGCACTGACAAATAATATCTCCACTTTTTGAGGTCATTTTTGACAAACGATTTATAAATTTGGTATGGCGAGAAAAGAAAAAAGCTAAAATGTAAAAATATTTCAATCTTATAAGGTATTTTTGGGAAAAATACATATAAATGTTGTGTCGCGACAATTGAAATATTAAAACACCGACATCTAATCTCTCCCACTTCTGAGGTCATTTTTAACAAAAGATGTGTAGAATTGGTATCACGAGAAAGGCAAAAAGCTAAAATGAAAAATTTTCAATCTTACAAGGTAAGTGTTGTGGTACAACAATTGAAATAAGCACTGACAAATAATATCTCCACTTTTTGAGGTCATTTTTGACAAAAGATTTATAAATTTGGTATTGTGAGAAAAGAAAAAAGCTAAAATGTAAAATATTTCAATCTTATAAGGTATTTTTGGGAAAAATACATATAAATGTTGTGTCGCTACAATTGAAATAAGCACCAACATCTAATCTCTGCCACTTCTGAGGTCATTTTTAACAAAAGATGTGTAGATTTGGTATCGCAAGATAGGAAAAAAAGATAAAATGCAAAATATTTCAGTCTTATAAGGCAATTTTTGGAAAAATACATATGAATGTTGTGTCGCGACAATTGAAATAAGCACCAACATATAATATCTCCCACTTTGACAAAAGATGCATAAATTTGGTATCGCGAGAAAGGAAAATAGCTATAATTCAAAATATTTCAGTCATATAAGATAATTTTGGGAAAAATACATATAAATAACTAAACACCGAAGTTACTGTAAATTTAGGTTCTGCATATGCTCATTTCGACAACTTATGTCTCTTCAGTGCAGATAAAATCTAAATGTAAATGTTGTGTGAGGACAATTGAAATAGGCACCAAAAAGATGCATATATTTTGTTTTGCGAGAAAGGAAAATAGCTACAATGCAAAATATTTCAGTCTTTATAAGGTAATTTGGGAAAAAATGCATATAAATGTTGTATTGCAACCATTGAAATAAGCATTAACATATAATATCTCCCACTTTTGGATTCATTTTTGACAAAAGATGCATATAATTGGTATCGCGAGAAAGGAAAATAGCCACAATGCAAATATTTCAGTCTTATAAGGTAATTTGGGGAAAAATACATCTGATAAATGTTGTGTCGCGATAATTGAAATAAGCACCGACATCTAATTTCTCCCACTTCTGAGGTCATTTTTAAGTAAGATGTATAAATTTGGTATCACGAGAAAGGAAAATCTAAAATGAAAAATATTTTAATCGTACAAGGTAAATCTTATGGTACGACAATTAAAATAAGCACTGACAAATAATATCTCCCACTTTTGAGGTCATTTTTGACAAAAGATGCATAAATATGGTATCGCGAGAAAGGAAAAAAACCTAAAATGCAAAATATTTCAATCTTATAAGGTATTTTTGGGAAAAATACATATAAATATTGTGTCGTGACAATTGAAATAAGCACCAACATATAATATCTTCAACTTCCAAGTACATTTTTGACAAAAGATGCATAAATTTGGTATCGCGAGAAAGGAAAAACGCCATAAAGCAAAATATTTTAATATTATAAGGTAATTTTGGGAAAAATACATAAACAATTTAAATAAGCACCAACATATAATATCTCCTACTTTTGAGTACATGTTTGACAAAAGATGTATAAATTTGGTATCGCAAGAGGGGAAAAAAAGCTAAAATGCAAAATATTTGAATCTTATAAGGTAATTTTGGGAAAAAATACATATAAATGTTGTGTCGTGACAAGTAAAATAAGAACCGACATCTACTGGTAATCTCTCCCACTTCTTAGGTCATTTTAACAAAAGATGTGTAGATTTGGTATCGCGATAAAGGAAAAAAGCTAAAATGAAAAATATTTCAACTTTACAAGGTAAATGTTGTGGTATGACAATTGAAATAAGCACTGACAAATAATATCTCCACTTTTTGAGGTCATTTTTGACAAAGGATGTATAAATTTGGTATCGCGAGAAAAGAAAAAAGCTAAAATGTAAAATATTTCAATCTTATAAGGTATTTTTGGGAAAAATACATATAAATGTTGTGTCGCGACAATTGAAATAAGCACCGACATCTAATATCTCCCACTTCTGAGGTCATTTTTAACAAAAGATATGTAGAATTGGTATTGAGAGGAAGGAAAAAAGCTAAAATGAAAAATATTTCAATCTTACAAGGTAAGTGTTGTGGTACGACAATTGAAATAAGCACTGACAAATAATATCTCCACTTTTTGAGGTCATTTTTGACAAAAGATTTATAAATTTGGTATTGCGAGAAAAGAAAAAAGCTAAAATGTAAAATATTTCAATCTTATAAGGTATTTTTGGGAAAAATGCATATAAATGTTGTGTCGCAACAATTGAAATAAGCACCGACATCTAATCTCTCCCACTTCTGAGGTCATTTTTAACAAAAGATGTGTAGATTTGGTATCGCAAGAAAGGAAAAAAGATAAAATGCAAAATGGTTCAGTCTTATATGGTAATTTTGGGAAAAATACATATGAAGTTTGTGTCGCGACAATTGAAATAAGCACCAGCATATAATATCTCCCACTTTTGGATTCATTTTTGACAAAAGATGCATAAATTTGGTATCGCGAGAAAGGAAAATAGCTATCATGGAAAATATTTCAGTCTTATAAGGTAATTTTGGGAAAAATACATATAAATGTTGTGTCGCATCAATTGAAATAAGCACCAACATATAATATCTCCCACTTTTGGATTCATTTTTGACAAAAGATGCTTAAATTTAGTATCTCAAGAAAGGAAAATAGCTACAATGCAAAATATTTCAGTCATATAAGGTAATTTGGGGAAAAATACATCTGATAGATGTTGTGTTGCGACAATTGAAATAAGCACTGACATCTAATCTCTCCCACTTCTGAGGTCATTTTTGTCTCCCCGCGACGAAAGTCGCGGAAACCGAGACATAGGCGTGCAAAGTATGACAGCGATGGCGTAAACTCAAGTTTTTGTATAGAACCCTTTGGTGTAGAAACTTTATATTTGGTCCATAGGTAGCTTACAGCGAACCCTATCTGTCGGACCCAAAATTATCTGACCTTGACCTATATTTCGCGGTCCAGTGACCAGGTTAAGTTTTTTTGCTTAAGTCTGTTTCTCAATAACTACAAGCCATAGGTCAATGATATTTGGTATATATCTTGGTCTTGGTTAGTACATGTCAGTCTGCCATATGGCTTTGGCCTTGACTTCAATTTCACGGTCCAGTGACTAGGTTAAGTTTCTTTGCTTGAGTCTGTTTCTCAATAACTACAAGCCATAGGTCAATGAT
>MJUU01008803.1:0-10937 GCA_002080025.1 Modiolus philippinarum
AGTTTGTACAAATAAATCACATAAAACGTTTACTGTTGTCTATAAATTTAAAAACATACTGAACATGACATCAGCTGGTCACGTGACCAAATAGGTCACCATTACATTGTCGTTTATCGTAAAAGGAAAATGCACAGCACTGGACAATAAATTTAAGATATCTTTTTTCTTGAGTTCGTTTTTAAAAATGTTCCAATCAAATATTGCTCTTTATTAAATTATTTTTCTAAAGATATAACTTGTTTTAGATTCGGAAAATGTTTGGTTACTTCAAAATTGATTTGAAAATTCGCTATGTAAAATGTAAATTGTCCCGTTAATTTCTTTGTAAATAGAGTTAATTTCGTGTTGGATGGTGTCGGACATTGCATAATATTTTGAAAATGAAATAACCTTTCAAAAAAGTTCCAATCAAATTGGAAAGTTCAGAAAATTATCTACAAGAAGATATGATTTTTAACACTTAAAGAGGTGATTCTTTTACTTCAAAATTGATTTGAAAATTGCCAAAATTTCAAAAATTGACGATGACCGGAAGTAAACTATCATTTGTTTACATTAGCAAATGATCTTTTTCAAATATATCTAGATATCGTTTTATTTCAAGTTTTCTAACAAACCTCAAGTCAGAATTAAATTATAATGTAATATCTATTAACTGTCTTTTTTTGTCCTTTAATTCTATTTGGGGAGGAGTCGAATTACAAGAAAACTGTATAAAGTAAAGGCTGGTACGTATTTCATTCATAAAAAATCAAAATAAGTGCATAAAACTTTGCATCCGCTTGGTCAGCAACCCTTTGGTTTTTCTTGAAGTGCTATACTGAACAAAAAAAATCACAGTAACTCGATTTGGGACCATGTCACTTAATTTATTACCTAATTGATTTGTCATATCATCAGTGATGTTTTATGACCTTGTGAATTTGACACACACCCGTGTTGTTGGTTGCCCCAATAAACAATTTTACCTGTACGCACGTGTGGTACTTGTGGCTTAATTAGTCAATAAATGGCCATATTTTTGCAAGTATTTTCGGGTGTTTACAAATTAGTGTGTTGAGTAGTCAACAACTTTATTACTTTTGACAAGGATGTATATTTATACGTCCTTGCTTTTGATGTTTAGATGTTTTTAAAAAAAGTCTTGTGATGATTATAAAGTTCATTTTTGACAGATATTTATTTCATAAATTATAAATTAATTTTGAAAAAAAGTTTTAAAATATAAAGATAATTTTATAAACCATTATAAGCACGTATCGTTTACTCCTTAAAGACTACACAGGTACCAGTACAATTACCGTTAACCAGTTTATGTTTGATTGACAGAGTTACATTTCCTGAAAAAGTCGGTAATAGCTTGGTATGACAACATTTTGTTGTCATCCATTGAGAAATCATCGTTAACGGATCTATGGTTCGATTTGCCTAGTGGTCTCAGTGGACAAGACCTTTAAACATGTTTTAGTTGGGTTCAAGTTTGGTTCTTTCTTGCAGGGGACCATCCAAAGACTAATGTGGCCAAGTTTGGTTCTATTTGGCTAAGCAGTTGCAGGGAATCTTGAAGATCTTTATGTTTACTGCAAGCATCAATCTTGGATATTGTGCCTGACTATTGTGGCGAAGTTTGATTCAAATTGGTTAAGTGGTAGAAAAGAAGATCTGTCTGATGTTAAACTATGTTTACTACTGACAATCATCTTGGACCTGACTATAATTGTGGCCAAGTTTGGTTCCAATTGGCTGAGATATTTCAATGTTTTTTCCCCATAGGGTCCAATTTTAAATACATGTTCCTACTGGTGGCCATCTTTGGTTATAGTGCAGACCTGAAAAAACACCTTTTTTATCAGGGGACCATCTAAGGACTATTGTGACCAAGTTTAGTTTCAATTGGCTTAGAAGTTTCAGAGGAGAAAACATTTGAACGTGTATAACATAAAGTTCAATGTTGCAACTTTCTTCCCTGCTGGCAGTAATTTTGGATATAGGTCAGACCTAGAAAGTACCTTTTTTGCAGGGAACCATCTAAAGTTTTTTGTTGCCAAGTTTGGTTCCAAATGACCCAGCATTTTCAGAAAAAGAGATCTTTGAATTTGTTTTCCCATAGGGTCCAATGCTAAAACTATGTGCCCAATGGCAGCCATCTTGCATGTAGCAAAGATCTGAAACACACCTATTTTGCAGGGATCATCTAAGGACTATTGTGACCAAGTTTTAGTTCAAATTGGCTCAGCAGTATCAGAGGAGAAATCGTTAGAATTTATTTTACCATAGGGTCCGATGTTAAAACTATGTTCCCCGCTGGCGGCCATTTTTAATGTAGCGCAAATATGCCGATGATAACACCTTTTTTTTGCAGGGACCATCTACGGGCTATTGTGACAAAGTTTTGCTTCAACTGGCACAGCAGCAGTTTCAGAGGAGAAGATCTTTGAATGAAAAGTTAACACCGGACGGACGACGGACGGACAGACAAACGAACGGACTTACGACAGATGCGAAATGATTGCAAAAGCTCTCCCTAACATTAGCCAGGTGAGCTAAAACAGCATGCAAACACATTTTTCTAAATAACTATCATTACCACTCATTCCCCGTACACATGATTCCATTCAAATCTGAAAGGCATTTAACGCTGCTATCATGTGAAGTCTGTATCAGGGAAAATTTATTACACGTGTGTAATATATTGTCACTGCTGCCATTGATCCGAATTCTAATACAGCCCGCGGACTATACAACAGTGGATATCAGCATCAGTGTCCAGTGGCTGATCCAGACTTTCTGTTAAGTGGTCCGACCCTTTTTCCGTAAGAGGGGGCCCGAAACCCAATCTTAAAAAAAAAACCTAGGAATCTTAAATATATTCAAATCTAAGGGAGGCCCGACCCTCTGGATCCGCCACTGGTGTCACATTTATTACATGAAATTGTATATTTGCGGACTTACATGCATGAAAGAACTATCCGTAATATATTGCACTCACGTGATGATACGTCTAGTCATATGTAAAAGATACGTTTCCTTTTCGGCTTGATATTCAAATACCCATGTGAACTTCACGACTTTGTTGATCTTTGAAGGGAAATATTTTATGGAAATACTTCAAAGGATATCATATCTTTTATATAATTTTTTTTTAAATATCAACTATTCCGTTATTAGTGCATATATCTATGATTTCGGTAAGTAATTTCATGGCAGAAAATATAGACCGTTATTTGGAGACGCAAACTTCAAATGACCCCCCTTTTAAGTAAGAGTTTCGACATGATTTATTGTAAAAATTAAAGATCATTTGTGACATCTAATAGCGTAACAATTAAATATATACATGTGTTTCACTTGAGGGAAATAAACCCTCAAAAGAAAAGAAACAATACAAATAATAAGAATTTTTCAAAATTTAAAAATCAATACAAACCATATTTTAAGTTTTATTGTAACAATATATAATCAAAATATGAATTAAGCCACTCTGATTGGATGCAGGTAAGTCTAAATGCAACCGAGCAAAACTTTATCGCAATTTGCCAATTGATTTAACATTTAACGCAAGTTGCTCATCGAGTAGTTACGCAGTGAATAGCTTAAGCCATGCACCTGCCTTTTGAGATTACCGCAGTCCCAGAAGTAATCGAGGGTAATACCGCCGATTGGTGTGGAGACTACTCTTTGAAAATACAATGGTGTGTGGTCAAGAAGGGGCAACACACAAACACAGACAAGTTTCAGTAGCGGCCCAAGAAAGAAGAAATAATCTAAGGCGACACACGATAGGAATAACCGCCGCCTTCACGCATTTCTTCAAGGGAAGCAGACACAGTTTTCCATACCATCGACTTCAACATTTCGATGAAGAACAAAGGGAACCTGCAGACTCTGTGATCAACATTGAGTCTGATAGTGAACCCGAGTGCAACGCATCTGAAGAGATAGAAGATATACCAATATCAACACCAGAGCCACAAGATGACCCAACATTGGCCTTGGTCTTGCCACAGTACTATCTGTTGTTACTGCTGGTTCCTTTCCGTCATCGACTGTGGGTGATGTTCGACCCCGGTGTTCGACCCTTAGTATTTTTTTTCATCAAATTTTAACATTACGGTACTGAGTTTGTGTAATCTGAAACTCTGACACCTTAAACCTGCTTTTGAAACTTTGCACAGTTGTTCTGGACATATTGAAGTTGTATACCTCCGCTTTTGAGCAGTTTTGAATAAAAATGTTGAATTTATCTATTGTTGAACTTAGTCATTTTTTCATCAAGTTTTAGCATAATAGTAATAAATAATGGTACCTGGTTAGTGTAATCTGAAACAATCACACCCTTGACTAAATACCTCTGAAAGTTTGCACTGTTGTTTGAGCACATTAATTGATGATGTGAACCTCTTTAGGTCAGTTTTGATTAAAAAATGTCAAATTTATCCATTATTGAACTTGGTCCTTTATTTCATCAGCAAGTATATCATCATGGTACTCTGCAGTTTGTGTCCGGAGATGTTGCACAGTTCTGAACACGCTGATCATGGGCAACTTATTTCTCATATAGACACAAAGTATGTGTTTATTTGAAACTAAGGTACAGTTTTCACATTTGATGAGGTGATATTTTATTCTTTGTTCATCTTTGTACATTTAGTTTTGTTTTTTCTTCTTTTTTGTCTATTACAGTAATAGGGTGGAACTTAATAGCATTTCAATAATAATTTGCATTTGAAGAATATTTTGACGAAAAAGGTAAATGAATACTTGTTTGAATTTGCAAGCTTATACATGACATTCTGTTAGTTTGAAAAAAAAACAACACTTTCTCGGTTGAACATGGGTGACGGTGACGCAGGTCCGGACACGTAATTGGTCTTGTTACTATCAAATATGAATCTCGAAGTCCGAGATTCATATTTGATAGTAAACAAAAGGTTTTTTCTAGGCCTGTAGCAAGTCCCTGTAGGTTTATTATCGGTTACGACAGTGGACTTCTTCTGAAATTATTCGAAATTTATTCGGAAAATTTTTCCGTCACAACCAATTTAAGCGTCAGGAACTCTAGCTCATGTGAATTATAATCAGCTTCTGGTCTTTTCAATCGTCGACGTGCATATTGAACAACTCTTGGCTTTCCTGTCTGATTCTTGTACAAAACTGCTCCTTTTCCGACTAAACTAATGTCTTTGTATATTTCAAATAGACAATCGAAATCAGGATAGCCAAGTATCGATGGATTTAAAAGCTTGTCTCTGAGAGTGTCAAATGCATGCTGATGTTTGTTCTCAAAGTTTGACAGTGGTTTCGGTTTCTGGCCATTTCATTGGCTCTCACCTTACTGGCGTCAGATCGTCAAAGGGTCTAGCTATATATGAAAAATCCCCTATTAACTTCTTGCACTATCTGGTGTAGGAGTTAGAGTTGGCCAGTTCCTCACTTTGTAGAGTTTTGCTTGGTCTGGCTCCACACCCTTCTCCGTGACACAATACGTCTAATGTACATGACCTTTCCAAAAAATAGACTGCATTTCTGTGGTACTACCAAGTACTAGAAAATATGATGACATCATAAAAGTATATGGGACATATGTTCATATTCAGGTCTCCAAAGATACCTTCCATTACTCGTTGATATGCTGCCTGTCAATTGGCTATAGACTAAAAGGCGTCTGGTTAATTTTGTTAGAGCCTAGTAGTCCGACGGTGAATGCTAGATACACTCCTAGCGAGTCTTTTAATCACTACAGCCTAGTGGTTGGACGGTGAATGCTAGATACGCTACTAGTGAGTCTTTTTTTATTAAGGCTAGTTGTCCGGCGGTGAATTTTAGATACGCTACTAGTGAGTCTTTTCAACGTCTATCTGGTGGTAACCACTCTTCATATCTATTACTGCATGATAGAATGCACGTGTATTAAAATGTTGAGTCGACGACTGCAAAATGTCTGTTTGATAACACCGCTTCGTACTAAAATTCATGTGGGAGCCAGATATTACAGGTGGCTGTTTCACGCACAGATATAGGCTAAAGTATATTTTTATTATAAGGTGTAAAACATAGGCCTTGATTGGTTATGATTTATGTATGAAAGAACCACCCGTTATAATATAAAACTATACGCTTATACGTTTATCCTAGTTCGTGCTATAGTTTGAGAAACAAAAAGTTGTTGCATGGATATATGCTACGTTTTAATGGTAAAAATGTATGAGAATCGATGAAATCTTAAATCCCTTCTTCGTTTACGCATTGATGAGACGATAGCGGCGAGCACTCCTTGACCCATCTTTTAAAATTACGTTTTGTTCCCCATTTTTTTCTAGACTGTGGTCATGGAGTTAGTAGTCTACCTGTATGGGTTTTATTCGTATGTTTATCATACTATAGGGAAACGGGACAGAGAAAGGGGAGGTTTGGGTATCCATAAACCGGTTTAACCCTACCGCTGGCTTTTGCTAGTGCCGGTACCAAGTCCGGCTGTCCCGAGTTCCTATCGTTGTTAACGTTTGTCTTTTGTATTTTAATTGCGGATTTTTTTTCTTGTGCAGTTCCTATTTACTTTGTGGGATGTGGCTATGTTTTTCGGCCATTGTAGATGTTTCCTGTTATCTTTTTTATTCAAATAAGTTGTCGAAATGTGCATATGCAGAAAATAAATTAACAGTAACTTCGGTACTTTGTTATTTTTGTACATATGTACAATGTCTAAATGCTATCTTCGTATAAAAATGTTTTAAACATAAAATGCCACCCATTTCAAATTCTGTTTCCATAAAAACGCTTAAAAAGAAAAATGCCAATTTTTTATTGAAGTTGATTTCTCTTTCTTCTTTCATAGTTAAGGGGTTCAGTGCATCTAATGTACAGTTCAATATTGGATTCTTGATAGAAAGTAACAAATAACAAAATACCGAATAATAAATTCACAGTAACTTCGGTATGGTATATTTCTGCAAAAAGCCATTTTGACAACTTTTGTCTCATCAGTGCAGATCAAAGCAAAATATTTGGATATCCCTAAACCCAAATAAAAAAACCTGATAGAGAAAAAAATAACCAATGGGATTTCGGAGACAAGAGAGCACATCTACAAGGTACACCAACAATACAAAATGAACAAGATGGTATTATTTTCTGGTACGTAGGACATTTTAGTATTAAATGATGATCTGAGTGATACACCAGAACAAATCACTTTTTCAGTGGGAAAATTTTCTGCACCCAAACACCCAAAAAATGTATTGCACTGGACTTCAAAATTCAGTAACTCAGCAAAAAATTCCAATGTATGAAAGATGTAAACTGCATCTTTCCAACACATTTTCAAATACCCCAAATTTATAAGAGCATACAACTCAAACACGGGGAGGTATTCTAAAGTTTGCATAGGTGTGTCCATGGGAATGTATCAGCATTCAACTAACAATTGGTCACTGTAACCTACATTTCACAATCCACTGAAAACTTCATGATTTCCTCCAATACATATTTTTAGATATATTAGATGTGCTTTACAAATGATCCTCATTTCTAGTTAAGTGAAAAACATGGTTGCATGTGAAGGTGAAAAATTTACTTTGAACTTGAAAATTAATAGGTTTTTGAACAATGATGCAGTTTGACAGAATGCCATCAAAAAAAGGTGACCTTTATGTTTTAGTTCAAATTTGCATTTGTTCAATAATACAAATGATTCTCACTGAAACCCTTGCAATATATATTGGTAGAATATATCCAACTTCCTCTAATATATAGTGTCAATTTTACTCATCATTTTCACTATTACAAGTTAAATTTTATTACAAAGTATATTGATTTTATGGGCATTGTTTACAAACTTTTTGGATCAACCCTCGTACAATATGAATTTTCCAAAGCATAAAATGAAGACTACATATAGCTTACACAAATTATTACTGCGTACTGCCGTAACTATACTAAAAGGCGTCCACCATTGCTTTTTGGAAAAAAGCAACTTGTTTTACTTACCAGTCAAAGGAAAGTTACAATTACAATTAAAAAAGGTCAATGCGGGACTTTCGAGATAGGAGCTCTCGCTCGGATACCAGTAAGAAGGAATACTGGGTTTCTAAACATATTGAAATAAATGTATACCACATAAAAAAAACTATATATGAAATTAAAGTGCATTTATAATTTTACCTATATGACAATTCTTTAACAAAATTTTGATTGACGAAAATAAATTAAACTGAAGTGCTACAAATCGAACCACACTGCAACGGTGTTCATTAATAAGTGATTCCATCTCAATGTAATGATGTATTGATTTTTACGTGATAGAATTGATCTGTTTCCGGAGAGAACAAAAGTCCCGTATCGTCAAGAGAACAATTGCAAGGTCTTTCACCACATTTCACATGGACATATATATTAGTCACAGATTTCACCAATGATGATGAGGATTTCAAGTTTATTGTCTATTTCGATCAAAAATGTAATGTAAACAAAAGTTCTGAACTTTATTAGCGTCTTTCTTAATGGTTGCTAAGGACTTTTCGAAAAAAAAAAAATAGCTTTTTGCTAAGTACATGATACAACGGCGGTAGAATACCGAAGGAACAAAGCACAAGATGACACAAATCAAAGTCCAGAGACAAGGCAAAAGCAAGAACACCAGAAGACGGAAGACCAAAGACACCACATGCCCACAAAACATACTAACATTACATACACAACACAAAAAACTAAAGCGCTAACAGTGTGAACTCTCAAAAAACAGAGTGACATCAGGTGCTCCGGAAGGGTAAGCATGTCCTGCCCTGTATACAGCACCCGTCACTTTTGATTGGCAATATCATTAATTCCCTCTTCACAACATTATAATACGTATTTGGATACGGTTGAGGGGGTTGTGGCAAATGACGTTGTTGCTAAGGATATTGACCTTTGACCTTGACCCAATTTTTCCGGCAATATTGTACTGAACATTTTTTCAGTTTATAGTTTCTTTGTATCTTGCGTCATTTTTGATTTATTATCAAAAAAAAATGTTAAAATCGGATCTCAAAAAAAAAAAAAAAAGTTTTTGGCCATAGGTCCGAAACCCGCGGTCCAATGGTTTTGGACCATTACACAGAATGTAGACCTCAATGAGTCTCACATTTTCTTCAATACATTTGATCATCTATCTCTAACCATTGTGGAAATATTACTGAAAAGGATAATAAAAAAAACAAAAACAAAACAAAA
Source organism: Modiolus philippinarum (assembly GCA_002080025.1). NCBI lineage: Eukaryota > Metazoa > Mollusca > Bivalvia > Mytilida > Modiolidae > Modiolus > Modiolus philippinarum. The sequence goes on from MJUU01008803.1 coordinate 9,214, forward strand.
ATATGCTATATAGCTATGACCTTGACTTTTGATCTTGAGCTCAGATTTGAATGTCTCTTCTTACTGATTAATTTGGTGTGCAATTTGACTATGCTACTTATAACAGTTTAAAAGTTATATGTAACAAGACCAACTAAAAGTGGTGCCATCAGAAACGATGGCCAACCCCGCACTTCCCTGTTTGACACAGAAAACAAGAGTTCCACTGACAAGCTCATATGTGTCAAAATCAATATCTTGGGCCTCTTGTTTGCACCATGACAAACATCAAACATCTGAAAGCTTGTTGCACATCTGCAGACTATATGCAACAACTCTAATACAAATTAAATCCAAAAATGTAGGAGGAGTTCCACTGACAAGCTCACATGTGTGAAGATCGTCATTTTTGCACCAAGACCAATATCAAAAATCTGAAAGCTTATTGCACATCTGCAGACTACATGCAACAATTCTATACAAAATTAAATCCATAAATCCAAAAATGTAGGAGGAGTTCTACTGAGAAGCTCACATGTGTCAAAATTGACATCTTGGAGCCTCTTGTTTGCATCAAGACCAATATAAAAAATCCGAAAGCTTATTGCGCATCTGCAGACTACATGCAACAATTCTATAACAAAATTAAAACACTAAATCCAAAAATGAGCGAGGAGTTCCACTGACAAGGTCCATCTAATGGACAGACGGACGGGACTAAAACAATATTCCCGCATTTTCTTCAGAAAAGTGCGGGGATAATTACATGTCTGGATCTGTGTCACCGACACTCATGTAATAGATAAAAAAAGAAACTAGATGTACATAGTTCAACAAAGAATGAAATAAAAATAGTCCATATCACTTCAGTAAAGGTGAAAAAGAATGAAATAAAAATAATCCATATCACTTCAGCAAAGGTGAATGGTGAATCAAAGGATATATCTGAGTAAAAACACACACATATATATTTATATGAGAAAATATGCCAAAGCAATGCAAAAATGCAAGACTGATAGCTACCCATGACCGCTGCGTTCAGAACTTGCAACGTCTCCGGACACCAACTGGCGGTACCATGTTCAATAATGGATAAATTTAACATATACTATTTTTAATCAAAACTGGTCTAAAGGGGAGGTTCACATCGTCAACATGTTCAAAGAACAGTGCAAACTTTCTGATGTAAGTTCAACAAGGCATAGATTCAATAGTTTTTATTCAAATCTGCTCAAAAGGGGAGATACACATCTTCAATGTGTCCAGAACAACTGTGCAAAGTTTCAAAAGCATCAGGTATAAGGTGTCAGAGTTTCAAATTACACAAATAACAGTGCAAACTTTCTGAGGTATTTAGTCAAAGACGTGAATGTTTCAGATTGCACAAACCAGGTACTGTAATGCAAGGACTATATATAGCTATATATAGTCCCTGTACAATGTTAAACAAGAGGCATATAGATGTCTCTGGTTAAACTTTGACGAAAAATTACTAAGTTCAAAAATAGATAAATTTGATATTTTTATCCAAATCATCCCAAAAGGGGAGGTGTGTTCAGAACACCGTGTGCAAAGTATCGGGTCAAAGGTGTCTGGGTTTCAGATTTAGCCTGGTCAAACCTGTCCCAACCTCGCGGTAGGGCCAGGTGGATAAGAAAAGTTAATCGTCTACTTCTACTTCTACTTCTACCGACTCGTGATCACAGTCATCAGATTGACTATTCTATCACTTTAGTTGATTGCGC
>MJUU01008803.1:28126-40463 GCA_002080025.1 Modiolus philippinarum
ATTTATATGATTTTGATTCACAATACTACAATAACTTAGGATTTTGTTATTAATGTTTTTCCCCAAATATTGTTTTATGATTTCCATGAAATTCTCAAACAGGTTTTTGGGACATGCAAGGGGGCGGGGCCCTTTCTGACTTTGTCAGTATTCTAGTTTACTTGGTCACAAGTTGGTGACAGAAGTACAAGTGGAAGGGTTACAGTAAGATACACTGACCATTTAGATAGAGGCAAATCTATCAAGGAGGTCACAAAAATAAATTCTTCCAATGAGCAAAATGATAGTTGGATCCCCTTCCAGTGACTGCAATGACAGATTCTTTTTTTTTGCGAGTTCAGAACAAGGTCTAGAGAGACCTTTCTCAGACTAGAGTTCAAAACATTCTCGTGTTTTAAAGGATCTCTGTTTTCTGGTATTTCAGGCAGACTAGCCATACTCCCTTTTCATAATTTCCTTTACGGTTGTTTAATCCGCCAAATTCACAAAAAAAATGATGGATTAACGCACGAAAACCCGTCAAAAGTGTCAGCGAAATCCACTTTCGTTTTGTTGTTGACAAAACCATTCGGAATATAAACCAGAAGTAGCGATTTCTTCAAAGAAAACGAAAAATCAAGAGAGCTTCGAATGAAACGAGTTGTCTCTCTTTGATCAATTCAAGTGAAAAAGCGGGAAAATTTGAACGCGGATTTTGTTACCGTTGTATTTATTTTTTGGGGGCAATAAATACAAGCCAGCGGCTAGGTTTTTGCCCATGCAGCGGTATCTGAGAACCAGATAATTCATTTTACATGGCCTTAGTTTTAGTGACAGTAAAGTAAAAAGTAATGGAAGAATTCCTTCATTTATGTGGAGATTGTTTTATTTTGCTTTGTTTTGGCATAGTAAAATGGTTAATTTATTAAATTTCTTTGAAGAGAATCAAGAGATATGACCATACTTGTTGTTTATACTAAGTCAGATATAATCATATGATATAAAATGCAACAAAAGTGGGATCAATTAATCATTTGTTTAGAATGGTATGCTAAATTGATAACTGTTACAGCTTCCTTAGGAACAGAAATTGAATTCAGTGTGATACAATGATAAAATATGGTAAATACATGTATTGTTTATTTGTGTTGAAGCTAATTTCTTGTGACTGTTTAAAAGAAAAAAATGATATTTTTAAGTTATTGAGAAAATTAGTTTATGATGAAATCATTGTATAGGTGGGAGTTTGATGGATCAGAAGATGAAGCAATTAAAAGTATCCCATATCAGTTGCAGAAACTTTTCTTACAGTTACAGGTAAACTTTTATTAATAGTAATAAGCTTTGCGTATGTGTCAGCGATGTTTATGGCCTACATGTACCAGTAGAAATGTTTAAAATTTTATGTATTGGACGGTTTATATGAATTTCTTGGTAATTTGAAGAATTTATTACCACAATAATTCAAACTTTGCAGGATTATTTTCAGAACAATAATGCCTTCTGTCTAACAGTATATGATTGTCTTTGAACCTTAATATCAAGTGATACTAGACACTAATTTACTTTTTACATGTCAATGAGAATAGTGTTATTATTGTTTGCTTCATCTCATCATATGTAAAATTTCTCCATAATATTCATGATATGAAAGACATCATTGAAAATTTTGTACAATGTTCCATTTTGCAATATTCATTTTGTGTCTAATTTGAAATTTTTAGAGATGAAGCGTTGTAGAATAAAATAAGAACTTAAATTGTTCAAATTCAAAGCCATGAAAGGATATTCATGATACTTGATAGAGCTGTCGACTTAATTTGAGTCATAAAAATTCAGGACTATCTCTGAATAAACAGTATTTTGACATGCAAAGAGTCATGTTTTGAGACACAAAGAAATGACTATCCACTGAATAATCACAAGTAGTGGTTTGCAGAATGAAATTAATAGCCTCTGAATTGACTTACATTTGTATATAAAGGTATGCTAATCCTCATCTGCTTTCATATGTCATAAACTCTTTATGCATTAAGTCCATTTAAGAGGCTTCAAGAAATAAAATGCTACTTATTTTGAGTATGTCATAGCATTGGTTTTGGCCATTTTAGCTCACCTCACGAAGTGAGGGGGCTTATGTGATACCCCAAGCGTCTGCGTCTGCGTCCGTGTCCATGTCCGTGTCCAGTTAGGAAGAATGGTTAAAGTCCATTCCTGCTTACTGACATGTCCCACATCAACCATATTGGTACAGAGGGCACATCATGTTTTTTACAAAGTCCACTATTCCATCACGGAATTTAAGTATTTCCACGTTCGTATCGTTGCGGAAAACCACCGTGGATTGCGTGGAATCCAGGTAAATCAAATTCTCAAGTCCACGTTGGTATCCACGTTGACATCGTGGAGACAGCGTGGTACATAGTGGATATGATTATCTTTATAAAATATTGTATTTTAAACACTATAGAGCGTGTTATAGGTCGTGGAAAAGATTAAAAGTATTTCCGGTTACCGTACTAATAGTGTGCATTGTACATCTGTTGGTACACAACAAACTGTAATATTTGTGGATAGGTTCTCCAGAAACGTCTCATTTCTTCTACTTTACACGTTTTTACTTTAATTTTATTTGTAAGTACTCAAACCAAACAATTATTCATGTTAGCTGCAGCCTGCGTTTTATGCGGTACTTGAAACTGACACCTGATAATTAGTCAACAGGTGATAGAACTTCCCGTTGTATATGTAATCTCTGTGTATTGTGTAACAGGTGATAAGAACATGATTGACAATCAATCAGTTTTGCGTATGCGGTAGTAACTTTCGATATAACGGAGAATCTTTTGAAAAAACTTAAATATATTTTAAATCAACAATAAATGTATATTAATTATATTATAATTTCATAGACAGATCGATGATATTGAGGTATCTGGTTGTTTTTATGCTTTTTGGAACGTAAAAGCTTCCATTTAGCAACATTTTCCAAAAATCGCCGATCTCTGCTGCAGCTGACTGACTGGATATCTCTCTTATCTGGCACGGTACTTGTGCCTTTTGGCTATATGTGTACGCCTGTCGAATGCAAACGGCAGACGAGTTGTTTTTAATATAATTTTACATACACAGCAGATGATATATTGTTGAAAAAAAGACTTTTTTGTTAGTGCTCGTTCTTACTTTTAAGTTGCAGTATATCCGCAAAATAGGGGAGAGAGTAATATTGATAGTTGAAAGCATGCCTTGTCTTCTGTATTTCGTCAGATATTGGAATAAAAAAATGTGCTGTGTCAATAAGTTTACATGTAAATTTGAAATACAAGTCGAGGGCTCAGAGCAGAAACATTCTATGTGCCTTTATTTTCGATGTATGCACACAAAATCTAGGAACCTTCGGTGTATGAACACTAACTTACTAGCTGTCATACTTAAGTGAGTAGCGAAATAGCGTCTTGCTGGTAAGTAATTTAGGCTACATCACTCAGTAAAATGTTTTAATTATTCATAATACTATTTGCAAATCCATGTGATTGCGGTATCGGAACTCCTTCTTGTGGTAAAAAATGTACACTTTTATTTCATGCAGAATTCAGGAAAATGACAAAAATATGCCAAAAAGGCTAAAAAAAACCACCCTTTTGAAGGCATGATCCGGCGGTGCAGCAAGCAATTTAGATTGTAACAAATGCATAATACTTGCTGCTCATGCAGACTTAGATGATACGACATACAGAAACAATAGTTTTCATGACCAATTGGATATCTTTTTATATATTTTGTAAACGCCTGACTATACAAGATTTTTTTTTCATCGGAGTACTGTAGTATATGTGTCTGATGCAACATCCTGATGCAGTATTAGGAATAAAACATCTGATGTAGTTTCAATATGCCGACACAGTGTGTGAATTTCTCCATCTCTTTTGCTTTAATTATTCAGAAATTATGTAGTTAAAACTCAAGTTATCTTCCTTCACAAAAAATATGCAATGGGTCAACTTTTGACCAATCCCCATAACCACATGGATTTTCTTTGTGCTCTGTTATATTAAAGGCATTTTTGTGCAATTAGAAAATCATAGACATTTTTTAGCGTGATATGCCCTTGACACCATCTCGGGGGATGTCCTTTTAAGTTGATTTTCGGGGAGGGGGGGGGGAGGCTTTGGCAAATTAACTTGGAAATTTTAAATTCATGTCCACCAGGGACCATACACTTGTACACACTGTCCCTGTTTTCACCAAAATTATTGTCACATTAAATTATTTATTTGTATAAAAAATCAATATATATTCCACATTTTTGCCTTAAAATAAAAATTAAATTATTCATTTATTTAATTAATTATTTCTCTGGCTAAGTAAGACAAATGCTTATAAACTGAATTTTGTACTTCATTTTTTCAAGGCTTCGGCACCTAGCGCTTTGTTTTCATTTCTTCCCTACGTTAATTTAATTTTAACGAAGTTTGTACAGACTTATTTTTTTATTTATATTTGCATTGGAATCACCCATGCATGCATGTTGTTATTTCATCTGTACATTAGGAAAGTACATGTTTATATTATCTGCCGTTTTAATTTATCTTGATAGCTTGTTGCGTAAGCGGATTTTAAGGGTTTACGCCCCCTTTTTGAAAATCCTGGATCTGCCCCGTTTTATTAAATTTCTCCTGCTATGCAGTACTGCACTTGCTTCTGAAAATCAACTCTGTTAATTCGCGTTTTATTAACACCTCACCTTGGTTTTATTACATGTACCCGTGCACAGGTGTGACAAGATCACAAAGGTTGCATCAACATCCTGGCCATGTGTATTGACCTTGAGTTAACCTGGAAAGGAAACGACTTACCTTTGACTTTTGCATTAAATTTTGGTCAAGCTAACCCCAACCCGCCCAACAACCCCTTTATCCCATCTACGTCAAGTAACATAACACTTTAATTATATATTTTTATTTCAAAATAACTTCTTTTCGAATGATCAGCTGATGATGTAGATGAATGTTTGATTTGGTTCAACTGTACACTCCAGCCATTTCTTCCGAGTCCTTAAAATATCCGTTGCCAAGTCATTTCAATCATCCTGCAGTTGTTTACAGTCAAATTTTTATGTATCCAGTACATTTCAACTCAACATAAAAGTATAAAACTCACCAAAGCACATTTTCATATTCTCGAAGTTTCTCCATTCGTGAAAGGGAGATAATTGGTAGTATTGCTAAAACGAGGCTTTTCGTCCCGATATTGAATTTATTAAAAAAAAATGATAGGGCCCTTTATTTTAATGGTATAAGTAGAAATAGATAAAAAGTTTGTTTTTGAAAGAAATATTTTCCAAACAACACGACATTTAGATTGAGAACTCGTGAAGAATATCAGCTTAAGTCGGTGAACTTGAGTGAAGTGAAATGGGTAGCAAACACCCACGTGCAAATACCAGCACCAAACAACCACTAAACCCTGCTCTTGTGTCAACTTTCTACTGTAGTTTAATTGTTAACCATTTATGCTCGACACAGTTGTATAACTGAAAAGCTTTTTTGGGGGGGGGTGCATGTACTCAAACAAAGGACGCAATGTCTTGGCAGATTATTGCGTGTTTAAAAAGGCAACCAACACGGCATTTCAGACTTCAAGATTGATAGAAGATTCATTTTTTTCTGAAAAATATATGTGAATTTTACATAAGTTGACTGACATACAGCAACGTCATCAAAAGCTAACAAGGAAAAGGAATGTACTTGGTTACACTGCACACATACAAAACGGTGTAAAATGTGCATTAAATTTTTGGGGTTTACAGTCGTTCTTACAAATGTAAAACGGGGGTGGGGTGGCTATCGAAAGAAAAAGGCATACAAAGGATTTAACCTGTAGCAGGAAATAAAAAAAAAAGTTTTGTTTATGCATTACATTAAGCTCCATGTACAATCAATTCTCGTTTCATAGCGGTTTGCCAACTGAGAAAGCTTTGATAAAAAAAAAGATCACAGCTACTTGAAATTTTTCAGCTTGGAACAAAAGGTCTTCAAAATTATTTGATCATACGCAATGAAGAGAATAATTTGTTGAAATTACCATCTCCACAAAAAAAAACAAAACAAAACTGGGCTTACACGAGTGCCAAGAAACGTCATACTAAAATTTGATTTGATCAGTCCACTAGAACCAAACTGAGTGCATGCTATCCACAGACGACGACGCCAACGCCATACCAATACAAATGTAGATACGAACGCAAAATTTTGCGGTCGTATAAAAAGAGAAAAAAATAATAATAATGAATTTTATTGAAATTTCTGTATTTCTTTAAAGGCCCTTCTTTAAAATTAATTTTAAAACAAAATAGTTTTGCTGGTAGATTACAAATCATTTTTGTACAGTTTAAGCTGTTAAGTGATAACAGAACTGTTTTGACGAAAAGGGGATCATCCACATTAATGATAACAGGACTGTTGACGAAAAGGGGATCATCCAACATTTTTAATGCTCTATATACGGCAAGTATTGTCAAGATATGTTCGTATTGAAAACAATATTCTGAAATAATAAGTTATGTGAATGAATAACTCGTACGTTTTGTGAAATCCTGTTTCAGCCAAATTCGTTTACTTCCTGAAATTACTTAACCAGCTGTATTAGCTCTTTCCATTACTAACAAAAAGAGTTGAAAGTAACTCATCAGGGCTACATGTCAAAGAAGCCCGAATCGCCTAAGTTCCAATACAAAGTAAACACACTTTGCTCTAATCATAGCGACTTCGGTTTGCAAACTTTGATGTACATTCGTGTGTCTTATTAAATTCCACGCCTGAAATTAATCTTTTGACGAAAAGTGAATAAAAAATCGAATTTAAAAAGTACAATTTTGCCAAACTCGCGCCTACAGCATTTTTGTAGACATTGTTTTAACATAAATAATGGGAGGAAAATAGGTTAGATTTTTGAATGATCAACATCATGCAGTTTGGGCAGAAAATTATAAACCTGCAAATTGTATTGCAGATTCTTAAATTCTACCGTCCATATTAAATAATGCTTGGAAATAATGATATATATATATATATGTTAACGTGATTGTGAAGCTTTTGCAAGTAAAATGCATTTCAACTGAATTTTGAAATGCGTTTTTTCATTGAAATAAACTTCGCAACATTCCACAGTGTATGCGAAGATTGGAATTGCTTGGAAGATCACCTTCACCCGCACCATTAAAACAAGGTTTGAAAATCATTTACTTAAAGTGATTAATGAACAAATTTTACGATGTATTATGTCGAACTCGGGATTTTTATCTTCCTTGTTCCATGCTTCCGTATAGATTCAAATTTGTTAGACATGAACTTTTCTTCGGTTCCAATTTTAAAGAATTACAGTCATTGGACATAAGTATTCGTCACCTGCGATTTTTCCCTTTATATTTCATATAAAACCACATTTTAAAAAAAAATTAATGTGAAGTTATTTCTTATCCGATTTCAACCAAATTTTCACCATTAATCTCCGAATTTTATAAATTGTTTATTGTAATTGTCAATAAATATGTTTGAAAGTTATATTAACTTAATACCGGCACTCCCTGGAACTTTATCATGGTTATGTTAACTGCAAATTTACTTATAAAAAAGTATAGACAAATACGCTACGTGTATTGTACGTGTGTGATGATTTCCACCAGACAATCCTCTAGGCAGTCGTTGTGTTTTCCACGACGATCCCACGACGATTTCCACGACAGTGTCCACGACCATCCACTACATATCATGTTGTCCACTACATGTAGTGTTCCGCGACGGAAAACTCGCGTGGAAATAGACTGCAGTAAGAAAAAACACGACCACTACACAGCGTGGCTTATAGTGGACTTTGTAAAAAACATGATGTGCCATCTGTATGTATGATGCATTTGGGGATGACAACAACAATGCATGCTTCGGATGCAGACTCTGACCTATATTTTACACATGAGTGACTTGGTTAGGTAGAATGGTTAAAGTCCATTCCTGCTTACTGACATGTCCCACATCAACCATATTGGTATGTATGATGCATTTAGGGATGACAACAACAATACATGCTTCGGATGCTGACTCTGACCTATATTTTACGCATGAGTGACTTGGTTAGGTAGAATGGTTAAAGTCCATTCCTGCTTACTGACATGTCCCACATCAACCATATTGATATGTATGATGCATTTGGGGATGACAACAATGCATGCTTCGGATGCTGACTCTGACCTATATTTTGCGCATGAGTGACTTGGTTAGGAAGAATGGTTAAAGTCCATTCCTGCTAACTGACATGTCTCACATCAACCATATTGGTATGTATGATGCATTTGGGGATGACAACAACAATGCATGCTTTGGATGCTGACTTTGACCTATATTTTACACATGAGTGGCTTGGTTAGGTAGAATGGTTAAAGTCCATCCCTGCTTACTGACACGTCCCACGTCAACCATATTGGTATGTATGATGCATTTGGGGATGACAACAACAATGCATGCTTCGGATGCTGACTGTGACCTACATTTTATGCATGAATGAATCCAATAAAAAGAATATTTTTATAGTCCATTCCTGCTTACTGACATGTTTAAATGTGACAATGCTTCGCAACGAGGTGAGCTTAGCAGGCTGTGGCTGCTTTCTATGTTTTAAGCCAAAATTTTGAACAAAAGACGGCAAGAATACTACTTGATATACACTATTCATTTACAGTTGTTATTTTTAATTTAGAAAAAAATCTTCTCACTTCGCAAATTCAAATGTTACAAAATAGCAAATTTCTTTCGATTAAGCAAAACTTATTTTCCTCATTTACAGACTAGTAAGAAAAGGGCAGTAGAAACAACTGATCTTACAAGAAGTTTTGGCTGGGATAGCAGTGAAGGTAAGCATGTGTGACTTAAGCATAAAGTAAAATAACAATGCTGATTTCTCTACAGTGGTTATGTAAAATGTAATTTGATTACTGATTTCATCGATAAATGTAATGATGGAGGGACATTTAAAAAAAAAAGAACTAATTTGCTTGTTTGATTTGAACCAATTTTTGGCATAAAGGTATGAAGAATTGGCCAAAAGTTCAAACATGAAATCTATATAAGATTTTTACACTAGTATAAAAATTAATTTGCACATTTTTCATAAAATATGTTTTTTGTCTCAACTGTCTTTGTGATAAAGTTTGGCAATAACGTAAGATGCCAATCCTTTCTACATGTATGTAAAGGATATAACTGAAGGCAGCTCAAATCAATCTATAATATTTACTTTCCATTTTCAATTTTTGGGTATTTTCTGTAAAAAACATGTAGCATGATTTTAAACTACCATTTAATGTTTCAGTATGGCAGCAACACGATGTACAGGAGTTATGTAGGGTAATGTTTGATGCTTTAGAACTGAAGTGGAGAAATACAGACCAGGCTAATCTTATCAATCATTTATACCAGGGCAAAATGAAGGACTATGTAAAATGTTTAGAGGTAATCTTTTTATGATTCACACTTGTAAATTTTAAAGATAATGTCAAATAGTTGAGACTTCATATTAGTAAAGTCTGCTCTTTTTATACCCCACAAAGCGGGTGTTATTAGTGTTCGTCAGGAACACTTTAGCTACTGGTTCAGCTTGAATTGGATAAAAATAGTTGCAGGGCGGGAAACTTTTAAACAGGTTAAAAGTCTACTTATAAAATTGTAAATAATACAGTAAACTTACTAAATAATCTGGTAGAAAGTTACATACTATTGTCCTCAAATGGTAAAAATGTTTGAAAACAGCTTAAGTAGGAATCGAGGTGCTTAAAGGCTTTAAAGTGATGGCGGATTGAAACCAAAAAGGAGGTGTCCAATAGGCTTGAGTATACAGTACGAGACGTTTATAATACACCCAAACCAATTTCAATTACTACTTCGCTGTTATCAAACTTATTAAATTTCCTGCATTGAGTAATTAAACGATTATCGAGTACATTATTAAAACGAAAATAAAGGCCTATTTGTTTCACGCGTAGGTATATGAAAAATTAAAAAAAAATATATCAGGATAATCTCCGAAGATGTCAAAATGGTTTCTTTATGAAAGTTGTTGCTCATTTTAAAAATTTTCATGATGTTTTGATACGTCAACTGCCTGATCTTCACGCAGCGGTACAAACCCGAATATAATATTCCACGTGTCAATCTTGATCAGCCGCTAGAGGATGCAGAATGTTGTTTGTTTACATTTTCGATATGTTTTGATTTGAGACCAACGGCACACATACCAGTACCTAGACATAACAATATGTCTCTGCTGTGATTCCGCGGTAATCAGAAATGGGAGATGTTGGACTGAGTGAAGGATTCTCGATTATTTGATTGCTTTGGTAGAAATGTCAAATTTTCCTCGATGCGCATGTACGTTAATTTGCGTGTGGATATAAATAACACGATGCATGTAGGTAGTTTCGTTTTCTCTGATTGGCTCATAGTACTTGTCTGAACTTTATAATTATTATTGAATTTGTCAATCCATGTTCAAAATTCAACTTGCATAATCGTTTATGTTCTTGGGGGGGGATTGCATTTTTAAAATGTACATAAAGAGTGGCAGTATCTGTCTGAAACATTTGGATATCCTCTGCATCTGCATGAAAATATTTAGGTGTATCAATATTCCACATTTCGTTAGAATTAAAAAGGTTAATAATTCATATCCCTAAAACAACGCTCATAATGTAGAAAGTTGTCATACTCCTAACAAATCTTGCTCAAAAAGTTAGTAAGTAAGTAAGTAAATTTTATATTGCATTTAGACGCAAAAAAAATGAAATTAAAAATTAAAGGATTTTACCAAGAAATGATGGGGAAAATGTTTATATAAAAGGATAGCTTTAATAATCTATTATAGAGTTTGTTTATACTTTTTATCTGTTTTGAGATCATTATATAGTTTATATATAAAAAATAAAAGTTAGGGGTCACCATTAACGTTGAAATGATAGAGAGTTAAATTGCAAAATGTTAATTTCTTTATAGTGATATCAATATGATAATAATAATAATAATAATAATATTTATTCAAGCAAGTGCAAGCAGTCATATCATGTACACATAAAACAATATATAAAACAATGTTCTCTAATTTCTGTCCTGTTTTCACGTTTCCTGAGCGGTTGGAGAAATATGTTTCTCCTCTCTAGAGAGAATGTTGTTCTCGACAATTGATTGGATGAAATTCAATTATGATGTCAAATGTGTTTGTCGTTTGTCGACTTTACCATTGTGACGTCATGAAAATAGGCGACCATGCCTGATGACGTCACTTCCAAAGAACACATTTATTTCGGATCATCATAAAAGGGGGTCATGTTTTTGTTAAAAATCTCCTTGAAATCATTAGAGAAATAAAATCCACAACCGTATCTGGTGGGAAACGACATTTCTACACTCTCGATAGTTAAATTTTCAAAGTCTACTCATATGTCCTATAAGCAAATACAAATAAACCTAAATGAACAAGTATTAAACAAAAATGACAGAATAATGCCACTGAGACACCTTAAACTTCAACACATACGAACACTTTCAGCTCTTATAGAGCTTTGATATTTTAATTTGCATGAAAACAAAACCGTAATTCATGAAAAAGTAGGCAAGCAGTATCAATGGAAAGCATTTACTTTGAATTTAATTCTTGTTATTTAATAGTATTCCATATTTTGCAGTTTTTGAATGTATTCTGGTTTGTAGTAATTAAGGCTACATTTTTTTTTGTTACAGTGTAAAAATGAAAGTGCTAGAGTGGATGCTTATCTAGATATACCTTTGGTTATTCGTCCTTTCGGATCACAGAAAACCTTTGGTTCTGTGGTAAGTATGATCCTTGATTTTAATTTGTTAATATTAGTTCTTGTGTTTGGACTTGCCTTTGAAGTCTAAAAATACAACCTCTTTTCTTTCTATTTAAGATATGAAGATGAATGACTGAGAAACATTCAATAAAAGAACTGTTGTACAAACAGAAACTCATGAAAAATATTACACACTCAGTCTTTAGTATTTAAATATACATGTATGTACCGGTAAGAATAATGATTTTTCTGAAAATAAATTGATTTAGTCCAATAAATTTACAAGATACAACAAAGTATCAGAAACAGAATTTTACTCCTTTTATATTTTATACAGGAAGAAGCTATTGAGGCTTTTGTAGAGCCTGAGTTATTACATGATACAATCAATATTTCACTGAATTTTACTCCTTTCATATTTCATACAGGAAGAAGCTATTGAAGCTTTTGTAGAGCCAGAGTTATTACATGATCCAATCAATATTTCACTGAATTTTACTCCTT
>MJUU01008803.1:53037-65086 GCA_002080025.1 Modiolus philippinarum
GGCCGCAAAATGGCCGACGATGACGTATCACAAATTTAAAGTGTTTTCTGAAGACTTTGCACCTGGTGGGTCATTCCTACTTACAAAGTATGAATAGTTGGGTATAAGCATGATCTGTGTGTTGGGTTACATTCTTCGAGGGCCTCAAAATTGACATTTTTTCACGATTTTGCACTTTTAAACCGGAAGTGGTGATGTCGCATGCACCCTAGGGACTGGCACTTTTATCCTGTGATAGATATGACATCGTATTATCATAATAAACCAATCTAGAGTATTAGGTATGAAGTGTTGCATTCTGGTTGCCAAAAAATGGAGCCCACCCCTTCCAAAATGTGCGAATATTTTGCACTTTTTAATGAAAAGCCTACATTTCCATGCTGATATGACGTAGGATTGGCAAAATTGTCCTTTCTTGATATGTGATATTGTTTGAAATAGCTATTTCTATGTTTTAAGTGCAAAAAACCATATCTGCATAGGTTTTGGGACCTGTAAGAGGTGTTCAACTGAAGTATGCATGCAACCCGTCAAATGACGGGACCCGCATGGTAAGTGTTAACTGAACAATACAATATCTGTAGACATAAAAATGATTTAGCACTTGAATAATTAAGCAAATAGTTTGATAAAGATTATATTGCTCACAGGTTAAGGTTTTAGGATTAACATACTTGTTGGAAAAATAGTAACCCTCAGTTTCATCTTTTTTTTGGAGGGGTGATATATGTTTTTTTTCCTCACATGTTTTATCCTAAATTGGTATTGAGAACCTATTAGTACATAAGGTACAAGTTGTAATCCTATACCCACTATTGTCCGTCATTAACATTCATTTTATACAAGCAGGAAATGAGAGATAGAAGGTATCTTTAGGGGTTTGTAAACCATTTGTGTTTTGTTTTTAAGTATCTGGACAAAAATTTGTGCAAAAGAATATTTTACGATCAGTAATCATATTTTTTGACTTCAGATTACATATGATGAAATAACAAAGACATATGGTGGAGCCTCAGGGTCAAGAGGATACTACTCGGCAACCTACACAAGGTATTATTTTTCTTCCTAATTTTTTTTTACTAGTTCTATATGGTTTCATCTGTTACATCTTTTTATCAGATTCCAATACAGTTAGTTATTACAAAAAAATTATGCAATTTTTTTTTTTTAAGTTGGATGAAATGTTTTTAAAATATGGCCCTTGTATTTATGCAGAATTACACCACGATAAACAAGCTTCACAAAGATCTGTTTGTACATAAATACCTTTGTTTCTTAACTATAAATTCCAATTCTGCATATCATTATAAAACATTCTCATTTGATTTTGGATAGCATTGCATCATTATGGATTGACACTTTTTTGGAAAGTGAATACCCACATTTGCGTCACTGTCAATTGTATTTGTCAATGTATATATGTAGGTAAATGTATGTAATGAACAACAGCCAAATTTCTTACCAGTTATTCTCTTTATACAGGGTTAATATACATAATAATATGCATAATTTATTGAAACCCTTTGAAATCAAAAGAACATTCTTTCTAAATGGATATCTTTTATATTTTGAATTTTTTTTCAGTTCTACAAATGCTTACATGTTAATGTACAGACAGATAGACAAACAGAAAAATGCAGGTTAGTAATTCAAAGGGAAGTGGCTTCACAGACTTCATTGAAATATAAGGTATTAAGTAGGGAAACTTTATTTTTATACCCCCCGCAACGAAGTTGGGGGGGTATACTGGAATCACCATGTCCATCCGTCCGTCCGTCTGTCCGTCCGTCTGTCCGTCCGTCCGTCTGTCCGTCCGTAGACATTTTTTGTCTGAAGCTTATCTCGGGAACCTTTCTGAATTGACTTTTCAAATTTTGTCAGAATGTTAGTCACTATAAGTACTTATGCACCTCCTATTTTCAGATTGATTCATAAATTTTTAACAAAACAAAGTTACAGCACTTTGTAGATTTCTCCTACTTAGAGTCTATATGAAAATTTGTCCGAAGATTATTTTAAGTTGCCTCAAAGTTACGGTGGACTATTGGAGTATCCCCATTGTACGTTTCTACGTCTGTAACTGTGCAGGGTAGAATTATCAACAAGAAGCGGGGGTATAAATTTGTGGCCCATCAGGCCACAGTTACATCTAGTTCACATTGGTTTTTGAAATTTTTTTTTGCTGAAGTTAAAGTCGATTTTGAGGTTTAATAGTTTCTTAGAATTTCTGGTCTGTTAAATCCACTTTATTTTTGGTAAAACTTTAATTTAGAATTTAATTTTATGAATTCTTTTAAATTGAATTAACAGTATTTGATCTTCTAAAATTTTTGCTTCTACAATCTTGGAATTTCTAGGTGGAATTCAATTTTATGTTTGTACAAAAACACCAAATACCCTTAATAAAATTAAGGACTTGAGCTTATTTTGAAAAGAAACCTCAGATCTAATACATATCACCAATATACAATTAGTTATACTGATTTTGGGTCAGATGAACAATAGACATCAAACTTTAGTGTATTTCTTGAAATATTTTCATACCTGTTATCTACATGTACACAGAAGTAGCAATATTTATTTGAAAATAAAAACATTTACAAGTAAATATATATGATAAATAACTAAACACAGAAATTACTGTTAAGTTTGGTATCTGCAGATGGCCATTTAAACAACTTATGTCACTTGTAACCTTCTACTTACGCTGCTTCAACAACTTATGTCACTTGTAACCTTCTACTTACGCTGCTTCAACAACTTATGTCACTTGTAACCTTTCTACTTACGCTGCTTCAACAACTTATGTCACTTGTAACCTTCTACTTACGCTGCTTCAACAACTTATGTCACTTGTAACCTTCTACTTACGCTGCTTCAACAACTTATGTCACTTGTAACCTTCTATTTACGCTGCTTGTATCATGTTACGTGGTTGATCACTACAGTTTGACAAATAGAAAAAATAGTTTTTCATACCGTATAAGTGGTTATTTTTGGCAGGACTTATTTTTCGTTTTATTCACGGTTAATCTGATGTCGTTAAAAAGTGCATACTGCAAAATATTATTATATGAGACTTTATACAGTAAATGATGAGGAATTGTGAATATTACAGTCCCGCAAAAAATAAAATCGATCATTTTGAAAGAAATAACAAAATTTGCATCCCTTGAAAATAACCACTTATACGGTATTTTGTTATTTGTTTTTTTTCCAAACTAAAAGATATATAATGATCACTTAGATGTAATTTAAGCAGATGATTTTCCTATATACTTAAAATATAAACTTTGTACATATTATTTGATTTATTTGAGCGGATGATTTTCTTACACACACACATGTAAAATCTGAACTTGTATATGTTTTATTCAGATTTTATTCAAGCAGATGATTTTCCTACACACATAAAACAACATTTACAAATGATGAAGGATAAAGAAGAATTTGAAAGACGACAGAGAGAATTAGACAAATCAATGTGTAAGGTAATGTAACATTTATTAATACTTAAAACGTTTATGTTTGAGTGCTTATGTTTCAGATGTTCTTTCGACTGAGTGGTAATAAATACAGATTAATACATGGGCATTTCCATATTGGCCTGGTTATCATCCCGAGACACCCATATTGGCCCGAGACAAAGTCGAGGGGCAATATGAGTCGAGGGATGATAATCAGGTCAATATGGAAATGCACATGTATTAAACTTTTTATTACATACTTCCGATATTTAGAAATGCCAGGCCGATATGGACCGAAAGTCGTTTATTTGCCCAGGCCAATATGGACCGGAAGTCGTTTATTTTGTCTGAGATGCACGAGGAGCATAAAATAACCTATTATTTTCTTGGGGTGTGAAAATATGGACAGTTTACTTCCGGTCATATTGATCATGCAAAAACGCTTTTATTTCTACTAAGTATGTAATAAATGCTATTAATTTAACAGGCAATGCTAGTGATAACAAAATAAAGAGTCAGTTCTACCAGATTTTTGTATATATTTGCAGCCTGAAACCTTATGTCTAGTGGTTTAGCTCAAGAACAATGTTGAACATTCCAACCGACACTTTACGATTTTTTATCTGTCCTTCTGTCAAAATGTCTGTTAGACTGATGCATTTCGCTATGATTAGATTTGACTGTTTCTGGAAAAGTGGTATATTTAACCAAATTAACATTTATGTTTCCATGTGAAACATATTTATGTATTTCATTTATTTTATTCAATTACTTATTCATTTTTCAGATAAAATTGTNGATTTTGAGGTTTAATAGTTTCTTAGAATTTCTGGTCTGTTAAATCCACTTTATTTTTGGTAAAACTTTAATTTAGAATTTAATTTTATGAATTCTTTTAAATTGAATTAACAGTATTTGATCTTCTAAAATTTTTGCTTCTACAATCTTGGAATTTCTAGGTGGAATTCAATTTTATGTTTGTACAAAAACACCAAATACCCTTAATAAAATTAAGGACTTGAGCTTATTTTGAAAAGAAACCTCAGATCTAATACATATCACCAATATACAATTAGTTATACTGATTTTGGGTCAGATGAACAATAGACATCAAACTTTAGTGTATTTCTTGAAATATTTTCATACCTGTTATCTACATGTACTCAGAAGTAGCAATATTTATTTGAAAATAAAAACATTTACAAGTAAATATATATGATAAATAACTAAACACAGAAATTACTGTAATTTGCATCCCTTGAAAATAACCACCTATACGGTATTTTGTTATTTGTTTTTTTTTCCAAACTAAAAGATATATAATGATCACTTAGATGTAATTTAAGCAAATGATTTTCCTATATACTTAAAATATAAACTTTGTACATATTATTTGATTTATTTGAGCGGATGATTTTCTTACACACACACATGTAAAATCTGAACTTGTATATGTTTTATTCAGATTTTATTCAAGCAGATGATTTTCCTACACACATAAAACAACATTTACAAATGATGAAGGATAAAGAAGAATTTGAAAGACGACAGAGAGAATTAGACAAATCAATGTGTAAGGTAATGTAACATTTATTAATACTTAAAACGTTTATGTTTGAGTGCTTATGTTTCAGATGTTCTTTCGACTGAGTGGTAATAAATGCTATTAATTTAACAGGCAATGCTAGTGATAACAAAATAAAGAGTCAGTTCTACCAGATTTTTGTATATATTTGCAGCCTGAAACCTTATGTCTAGTGGTTTAGCTAAAGAACAATGTTGAACATTCCAACCGACACTTTACGATTTTTTATCTGTCCTTCTGTCAAAATGTCTGTTAGACTGATGCATTTCGCTATGATTAGATTTGACTGTTTCTGGAAAAGTGGTATATTTAACCAAATTAACATTTATGTTTCCATGTGAAACATATTTATGTATTTCATTTATTTTATTCAATTACTTATTCATTTTTCAGATAAAATTGTTTTGTTATCATCCTGTAAAAAAGACACAGATAGAACAGAAACTAGAGATACATAAAGATAAAACATTATCAGAAACTACAGAAATTGTCTATAAAGTAAGGATAAATATTATACATACTGTTGATAACTGCTGAATGGAAAACATGTGTATTGGATTTCACAAAAATTAGATTAAGTGTAGCATGGAAATGTTGTCTATATTTAACTTTAAATTAAAACCCTTTTGCAAACTGTTACCAATTATGATCTTTTCATAGAGTGTTTAGCCTACCTTGTTACGCCAGGGTGAGCTTTTGCCATGACATTGCATCTGCTGTCCATCTGCTTTCCGTCTGTCATTTGCTCCTCTGAAACCACTAGGCCCATTGGAACCAAATTTGGTCACAATAGTTCTTGGGTGGTCCCCTTTAGAAATTTTATCAGGCAGGTCCGTACCACATCTAAGGTGACCGCCAGTGGGGAACATTGTTATAACATTGGACATTGGGGAACATTGTCTTAACAATGGACACAATGGGAAAGCTCATTCAAAGATCTTCTTCTCAGTATTTACCAGTCCAATTATAAACAAATTATTCACAATGGTCCTTAACAATAGATGATCCCTTCCAAAAAAGTATCTGGCAGGTTCGTACATCCTCCAAAATGGCTGCCAGTGGGGAACATAGTTTTAATTTTGGACCCTATGGAAAACACATTAAAATGTCTTTTTCTGAGAATCTACTAGTCCAATTAGAACCAAACTTAATCACAATGGTCATAAGATGGTCCCTTCCAAAATAAGGTATTCAGCAGATCTAGTATAAAATCAACTGACATGTATATATACATATGCTGTATAAGGTCACTACAGACTGTGTATTATTTTGTGTATGTTGCTTTTTATACCCCGCCACAAGAAGTGGCGAGGTATTATGTGATACCCTCAGTCCTGTGTCCCTCTATCCGTCTGTCCGTCCGTCTGTCCGTCCGTCCGTCTGTCCATCCATCCGTCCCCAGGTTTCCGACTGATAACTTGTGAACAAAATAACACAAGGTCTTCAAACTTGGTATGTCAAGTTCGATTTTGGGTTCAGAGGTCCAAGGGGTTCTTGAGTTATGCCCTTGAAACTTTGAAACTTTGCGAATTTTAGGGTTTCCGACTTATAACTTGTGAACGAAATAACACAAGGTCTTTAAACTTGGTATGTAAGTTGTTTACCACAAAACTCCGGTCAAGTACTATTTTGGGTCCAGAGGTCCAAGGGGCTCTGGAGTTATGCCCTTTAAACTTTAAAATTTTGCAAACTTTAGGGTGTCAGACTGATAACATGTGAACTAAATAACACAAGGTCTTCAAACTTGGTATGTAAGTTGTTTACCACAAAACTCAGGTCAAGTACTATTTTGGGTTCAGAGGTCCAAGGGGTTCTGGAGTTGTGCCCCTTAAAACTTTGAAATTTTGTGCATTTTAGGGTTTCCTACTGATAACTTGTGAACAAAATAACACAAGGTCTTCAAACTTGGTATGCAAGTTGTTTACCACTGAAACTCAGGTCAAGATCCATTTTGGGTTCAGAGGTCCAAGGGGTTCTTGAGTTATGCCCCTTTAAACTTTGAAATTGTGCAAATTTTAGGGTTTAATACTCATAACTTGTGAATGAAATAACATACTGTCTTCAAACTTGGTATGTAAATTGTTTACCACGAAAGACAGGCCAAGTATAATTTTACGTTTAGTGGTACACATAGTTCTGGAGTTATGGCCCTTTTAACTTAGAAATTTTGTGAAACGTGGCGGGTATCATGTAATGCATCGTTACTATTTTTGTAATTCTAATACATGTACTAGACTACAATTTAAAAACATTCTTGTGTAAGATACTTCAAAACTTGAATCTGAATTTTGTCTGATTACATTGCAGATGTTTGAGTTAGAAGATATCCTGCCATTAGACTGTTGTCGTATTGTTAAATATGATGAATATCATGATTCATTAGAGTGTTCTTATGAGGGTCACGAGGAGGATACAATGGGTCAAATCCTTGGTGGTGTAAAACAGGCATATAACTTTGATTTATTGTTAGAAACTAAGTACCCAGACCAAGAATTCCAGGAATACCGTCCAGGGGGTAAGTATTGTTTAAATATTATATAATAGGTATTACATGTATTATATTTTACTAAGTAAGAGAAGATTTAATTCCGATGTTTTATCAAACAACCGTGATATGACATCACTGCAGGAACAACCCTGTTGTTTCCCGCTGAACAACCTGGATATGACGTCACAAAGAAAAACAACCCTGTAGATTCAAAAAATCACTAGCAGATTATATCAGTCTTCTTTGTTAGATTAAAACCATAATAAGACATCTTGATTTGGAATTAATGAAACTGTTTAAAATATGATAAAACAATTCTGGCCCTATGCTGACGTGAAATATCCAATTTGTCAACCCTTGGAGGGGTGGTTTCCCTCGGGCAGAGCCCTCAGGGGAACAACTCCCTCCTCAGGTTGACAAATCTGGATGTTTCCCTTAACAGCGGGCCATAATTGTATATTGATTAATTGTTCATTATCATGATATATTGACTAGACAAAGGACATTGGTATTGACTAAAACTGAGAAGCAATTCATGAATATGTAGACAATCAGTTTAGACCTATTTGGTAGTTTAGGTGTAGTAGTGAATATTAAACATGCTACATGTATATAATGTAACCAATAACTAAAATACAAGAAAAAGAAATCTATACAAGTTACAAAGTATTTTATAAGCAAATACAAGCTTAAGTCCCCAAAAGGCACTGACAACTAGGAGAGTGGTGGGGAGGATGGCGGCAAAAACGTTTACAATTATATTGATAATTTGTCATTTAAATAAATCTCATATTGTCACTAGAGCTGAGTATCGTCAGGAATTCCATGATGCGATACGTATCATGATATCAAAAGACGATACAATACTATCACGATATGTATCGTCAGCCCCATTGGATTTAAAATTTTTGGATATTTTTGAAAATATATTCAATACGATATTGGTATCATTCATCAGAAATGAAAGATTCTGCCAAAAAACTGAATTTAGATCATTTGAACATTAACAATAACCTCATTTCACTAAGATGAATATCATGCTTATGACACTATTTAGTTATAGAGACTGAAATTGCTATTTGCCAAACTAAATCAGGTATCACGATTCCTACTTCACGATACGATACATGTGTCATGAGCACCTGCGATCGATACTCACGATTCATCGCCGAATCGTTACACCTCTAATTGTCACCGATGAAAATAAGTGTTTCTAGTCACTGGAGAAAGTGATGTCACAAAATCTCAACTGGCACATTGAAATGAAAAAAAAAATCTGCATCTAAAATCTTGGTTTTTGAGCAGAAAATCTATATACTGTGGAAATACTTTTATTCGTGGACATCAAATTTCATGGTTTTCATAAATATTACTGTTTTGTGGGTACTTAGATTCATGGATTCAAATTCCTTACATTAAAACTCTATGGAAAATATGCATTTCGTTGGGAACTTAATTTTGTGGTTGAACCGAACCACGAAATCCACGAAAATTGGAACCCCACGAACAATAGTACTTTCACAGTAATAAAAAGGATAACTAATCAAACATCATGAAAATCAATAAAAATGTCACCCGTGTCGATCAACGCTGTGGATTAAACTCGTTGTGGAACCTTATTGTTCGGCACTTGTGACATTTTGATTGATATTCATGACAGTCAATTAGTTATACACAATGTACTATAATTATTAGGGCTATTCCATTGAAAAGGATGTACCAGGGTTGGAAGGCAGAAAATGAAAATTCCTGGGGGTTCTTGTAGATTTTGTATCTTACTGCTATACTAATATTTGTATATTACCCTATGTTGGGGGGGGGGGTAGTAGAAAATTGCCTTCCGACCCTGGTACGTGTATTTTAATGGAAAATAATTCAAAAATAATTCTGAGTCGTTTTCTGTTAAAACATATATAGTATGTTACTGAAATTTTATGGAAAAAGTGACTAGATTAAAATTTTTTGGTATGAAATCAACCTTTGCCTAGGAAATAATTTTATCATTTATAATTTTAAAGATTTTAGACATGAGCTGTTGAAAGCTTGTACAATTTTTATTTTCATATGAGGTTTTAGTTTCAAAATAGTTTGCAAAGCATTCAAAAACATTTTGGTAGAAGTTCATTGTAAAATCAGAAATATTCATGAGGAATTAAAATAATGTCATGGCTAAGAGTTTTCAACGTAATAAAAAACCCATGAATTTAATTTTGTGAAAACAGATTTCACATTTGAATCCCATGAAAATTTGTCCCCACAAAATAACTTTACAACTCAATTGCACAGAATTTTGTCCCCATATAAATAAGTGATTATATTTAAGTATTTTAAAATTGTATCTTCAGAATGTATGACCACTTGTTAATTTTTGTTTGTTTTACAGTCATTTATATTTTTAATCTGTAGACGCTAATAACTTCATTTCCAGTTGATAAATTCTTATGAAATTTCAACACAATGTTCCTTGGCACAAAAGGAAGGCTTGTTTTAGATGCTATTAGTAATTAGTATTTTCAGAATCTATGATTACATTTGTAGGTGTTACAGTAATTAGTATTTTCAGAATCTATGATTACTTTTGTAGGTGTTACAGTAATTAGTATTTTCAGAATCTATGATTACTTTTGTAGGTGTAACAGTAAAGGTATTTGTTGCTGATATAGCTAATGACATTATACATGACCCTATAAGTGTACGAGCATACCAAACTCAAACTGTTACAGAATTTAAAAGACTAGTCTCAAATGTAAGTTGATATTAGCTTAAACAGAGAGTAAGCTTGTGTAGTTAGACTATAGTTAATGAATCTAATTTTTTGGGGCAAGTGTTCAAACAGGACAGTATAGCTATCAACTTTAAATCAAACCTGGCTGACTTGAACACTCTTGGGCCAAGTTAAATGCCTTTGGGACCAAAATGTTTATTATTGTAGGAGATGTGAGCAAATAGGTATTAATGGGTAGATTCTAAATAGACAAGCTTTACTTAAAATTTAGTATTCACAGATTTGAATTATGTTATATATCAATTGTAGAAATTCTTATGAGTTGAAATATATTGCTCTCTTTAATTGACCTGAGTGGTCATGGGTCAATTTCATCAGGATTATTCGTTTTAAACTTACCTACAAGACCGAGTTTATTAAGTCATGCCCAAGCAGTTCAATAAATTTGAGTAATAACAGATGTTATAACTCACTTCCTCTCAGTTGTAAAAAATATCTGTAACTGTAGTGAACCTGGTTAATCTATATTTAAACACCATCACTCATGTTTAAATACTGTAAAGTGGGTTATTTTCGCAGGTAAAAAATTTCATGGATTTAAATGGAAAATGTATGCCAAAAATTTTCACGGATTATCAAACATTGCAGAATTTATTTTAACGATCAGGAAAATACATGAAAATTACCCCCTATACAGTACTGGTAAATGTAAGAATTATTGTATTTCAAATGTAGTTATTTTTATGCCCCCGTGAAAAAAAGTTTGGGGGGCATATAGTTTTTGGTCTGTCTGTCTGTTTGTCTGTTTGTCCACAAAAAACTTTAACATTGGGTATATCTTTTGAATGGTAAATGATAGGGCTGTCATATTTTGCATGTGTGTTCCTTGTGGCAAGACCTTTCAAACGATACCAAAATTTTGGACCTTGTGACCTTGTCCTTGACATGTGATGGACTTTTTGAAAAAAATAATTATACTATAACTAATCCGAGATTCTGATTATCGCAAAATATTCAACGAATGATCGAATAACACAGTACATTCACGAATGCGCGCAGCGCATGAGTGAATTACAGCGTTTTTCGATCATGAGTTGAATATTTTCGATAATCAGAATCTCGGATTAGTTATTGTTTTTATTATATAGATCTTCTCACATGAAATAAAGCGGTTTAACGTTTTCTCTATTAATCCGCTGTGACGTTTACTTAACAACAACGTTGACAACATCTATTGTGACGTCACTTCCTAGAGTGAAATTATGGAAAATAATTTCACAGTTAATTATCACTTTTAATTCACTGAGAAATTCCAATCTTTCACCGCAATCTATATAATAATAAACTTTAACATTGGGTATATCTTTTGAATGGTAAGTGATATGGCTTTCATATTTTGCATGTGCATTCCTTGTGGCAAGACCTTTTAATTGGAACCAGAATAGTTGACCTCGTGACCTTGACCTTGGCCTGTGAACAACTGCATAAAAACTTAAACATTGAGCATATCTTTTGAATGGTAAGTGATAGTTCTTTCATACTTTGCGTGTGTATTCCTTGTGGAGAGACCTTTCAGTTGGTACCAGAATATTTGACCTTGTGACCTTGACCTTGTGACTGTCCGGTAAAATTTCACCAAAAAATGAAATTATATTTTGTTTTATTTTATATGTATATAGAAATTAAACTCATTTATGATGAAATGTTTCTTGGTATCTTTAGAATTTTTTTTTGTAAAAAAGATTTTTTAAATCATTCAGCATATTTTCTTCATTTATTCACTT
>MJUU01008803.1:66430-76588 GCA_002080025.1 Modiolus philippinarum
CTATAAGTGGTAGGTCAATGATATTTGGTATGTAGGTTGGTCTTAGATAGTACATGACAGTCTGTCATATGGCTTTTGTCCTTGACCTCAATTTAACGGTCTAGTGAGCATGTTAAGTTTTAGTGATTAGGTCATTTTCTCAGTAACTATAAGTGGTAGGTCAATGATATTTGGTATATAGGTTGGTCTTGGGTAGTACATGACAGTCTGCTATATGGTTTTTGTCTTTGACCTCAATTTCACGGTCCAGTGGTCATGTTAAGTTTCCCAGTATCTTTTAATGTAAGGTCAATAATATTTGGTATTTGGGTTTGTCTTAAATGGAACATGACATCCTGCTGTTTGGCTTTAGCCCTTGACCTCATTTTCACGGTCTAATGAACATGTTTGGTTTATAGTATCTGTCAGTGGTCATTGATATTTTTTTTTGGTGATTCATGACAGTCTGCTCTATTGCCTTTGTAACTTACCCTAATATCACAGTTTAGCGAATATGTTTTATTTTCTGATTTAGTCAGTTTGAGAATTCACATCAATTTTGCGACCATGAAGGGACGGGCAAGACATCAATTTGGGTCCACACTTGTTCTAAATATGTCAACGGATTTTTTGTAGGTCTTACCGTTTCTGAGCTACAAGGGGTCAAAGGGGCCAAAAATGCAATTTTTCTAAATATGTCAAATCTTTATTTTTCATCAGATTTCGATGGGATTTTTTTCTTTGGATTCCTCTTGATATAAGCTTTCAGCAGTATGTCAACGGATTTTTTGTAGCTCTTACTGTTACGGAGCTACAAGGAGTCAAAGGGGTCAAAATTGCAATTTTTCTAAATGTGTCATATCTTTATTTTTCATCAGATTTCGATTGATTTTTTTCTTTGAATTTCTATGGATGTAAAGTTTTAGTTGATAGTACATATTTTGCATAGCTCTTACGGTTTTTTATCAGTAAGTAATCAAAAGGGTTTTTTCCCTATTTTGTTTCTAGCTAATAACTGTGTCTAGCTTCTTTTTGTGTCCATCTAATTATTGTGTCAAGCTCTTTACTGTGTCCACATTCACTTTAAACTACTGTTGTTGAAATTTCAGTGGTCGACATGCTGCGGTCGTATCATGCTGCGCTTGGCGTAGCCCTTTATTTTTTGATATACTTTGCTACCTCCTACAGTAGAGGGAGTAATGTAATTTGAAAAAAAAAAGATGTTTAGTTATCTTTTTAAAAACATGTTGATGTATAACTAAATATCAATGTTACTGAATTGAGTATATGCACATGGTCATTTTGACAACAAACGTCTCTTTATGCAGATCAAATCAAAACATTTAGCAGACCATAAATCAAAAGATGTATGACATAGTGATGGGACACTTATCGCTGACAATCGATTAGAGGTCGTTTGAACTTCAACGATGTTACTAATCGATGCCAAAAATATAATTGATTATCACCGAAGTCGTTTTAAAAAAATAATCTTGTGTGTTGATTTCTACAACTGCTAGATTTATTCATCAAAATATTCACTAAAAATAGCAATAAACAAGCAAAATACTTTTTCTCGTCATCATGTTGAAGGGGAACAATTAACTTTCTGTTACTGGATATGTCTAAATACCACAATCTTG
Organism: Modiolus philippinarum; assembly: GCA_002080025.1. Taxonomy (NCBI): domain Eukaryota; kingdom Metazoa; phylum Mollusca; class Bivalvia; order Mytilida; family Modiolidae; genus Modiolus; species Modiolus philippinarum. Next base: position 68,053 of record MJUU01008803.1, read on the forward strand.
TTGTATACGAAAACTACTTAGGATCACAATGAACCAATTTATTTTTAAGATGCAAATGTGAAAAGACAAGTAAATTGACAAAATAAAATTATTGTTCATAAATATCAATCAAATAAAAAGGAGTCGGGATCACTAGACAGCCAGGAATAAAGTGTTTCATGGTATGTTACAAAAGAACATAAGGGAGTGTGAAGATGTCAGTCTTGTCAGGTCTGAACAAATGTTCAATTTATATCATGTGTAATAGATTTTCATTTAGCTGTAACATATACACTAAATACTGCAAATCAATTTGTTAACATAGGTAAAACAAAATTAAGAATATTTTCATGACCTTTTCATTATAGTATTGGAAAAAGCAGCATTAAAGAAAATCCAATAATAATCGATTATTAATCGATTATAACTATCTGATTATTTCCATTAATCGATTATTTTTTTTCCCGATTTCCCATCACTAGTAGGACAGCTAATAGAGACCAAAAATAACCAATAAAATCTAAATGAAAAGCAAAAATCAGCCATGGACAGAGCTTTGCAAGAGGGAAATATGCCTTAGTTTTAATCAAAAGATGTGAGACTTGTGTATTTGATGATGGTGATGTTTTTTTTACATATGTTACTATCTAATATACATGTATATGTATATATAAAACTTATTATTGTCTTATCTTCAGATGAAGTAAATGAATACATGAAATCTAGTTTCCGTCAAAATAAACTTATAGAAGATATGTGTTCTAGTGTTAAATCCACACAAGATAGTAATTCTTTAGATGTGGATGAGGGAATAAGTGATCGCGGAAGTGACAGTGAAGCTGACACTAAGTTTAAATCATTAACGTTAAGTAATTCACACAGTGACCCTGTATTGGGACGCTTTACTAGTCCGATAGAAACTGGTTCGGATGGTCGGACATGTAGCCCAGTAGGGCAAAGTTGTAGTGATACAAGTACTAGTGCTGAATTCAGTTTAAATACAAATTGTAGTCCAAATGACGAGTCTGGGGGAGATAACTTTAATGGTGAAGATGTAATTCGAGAACCTGTTGAACACTGTGATAGTGACTCTGAACAGACAGCGCCCCCTTCTCCTGGAGATCGGGGGATTAATGATATGGATACTCATTCTGGTCAAGAAAATAGTGAAAATTGGGAAACAGAAAATAATAAAAATGGATGTGAAAACTGGGACACTGAAAATAAAAGTAGTGAAAATTGGGATGCTGATGAAGTGACAATAGTTCATGAGGAGGAAGTATTTAAACATTACTTTCAGCTAGTATCTAAAGAAGAGGATATATTAACAAAGCAAAGATGTAAGTTCTAATAAAGGAATAATGCAATGGTTTGACGAAATTTATATTGAAATGAGTATTTCTTATCCATGACTAAACCTTACATTAAACTTACTTGTAAATATTTTGAAAAATATTATATCTGAAATGCTATCAAATGATGTGTCATTCATTTGGTTAATTTTTCAGCATAATGTCATAGGTAGTCACATGAATCACTCGCTTCCCAAGTTACTTTATCTTTAATCCTAGATACACATATCTATCAAATTCTTGCATACTTAACCTTATACATGAAGGTTGTCATGGTTGTAAAACATTTTATCTAAATTACACTTAATTGTTTGTCAACCCAAAAAAATACATTCACCCTATGAAAATCCCTTGGCTGACATTTTCATCTTGTGAAAAAGTGGCAATAATTTTATATTTTGTTTTGTATTAAAAGAAGTTAATTATGATACTATTACATGCTTGTCATACCTGCACTAATTCTTTTAATGAAGATGTTAGAATTTTCATAATTTCCATATTTAAGTGGTAGAATCTGTGTCTTGAATTATCAAATGTAAAACATAGAGGATTCAAATTCAGATTCAGATTCATTATTTTATTAAAGTCTCACTACTTGTATTTAACAACATAAAATAGTGTATACAATGTACATGTACATTGTATAATGAAAAGACTACATAGGGGATTTATATATCAAAATATATTTGAAAGTAAAATGCATAATGCTTATACTCTCACTAATGAGGAAAACGATAGGAAATATGAAAGATAAACGAAAATTGGTGAATTTCCAGTTATGTGACAACACAGATGAACTTTAGCATTTAGTAAATATATTGCCATTATACCATTTCTTGATAATTTTGGTTTTCATCCCCCCTTTCAGGAAAACAAAGATTGATTAATTCAGTCTGTCAGTATATATTTATTAATACAGATGTATAAGACATATAGATTTTGAAAATTGGCACCCTAATTGAGAATTTCCCAGTTGGGAATATTATTGGTTCAGATTTCACAGTCTAGAATTTCTATGAGATAACCTGGTTGTAAAATATAGTTGAAAATTTATTTAAATAACAAATCTCCAAGGTTATTTTGGCTTGGAAGCTGAAACCTAGGATTCAACTCGCATTATATCTACTAACATTTAGTGTTGGAATATTTGTATAACACCTGCCTTCAAGTAAGTCCAAAAAGACGGTAAATTGATTGTGTTTGAACTGTATTTACACTTCTTACAAGTAGTAAAAACAAAAAATAAAAACAGAAACTAAAAGTTTAAATAGTACTTTAAAGTTTTTTGTGCTGAAGTTTCTGGGTTTTGAAATTCATCCTTCGGGAGGCAACAAATGTAAAATTAGGTTTCAAAAATCTAGTAATAAAGTGAAGTATTTGTGAGTTTCATTTATTAGCTCACCTGGCCAAAGGCCATGTGAGCTTTTGCCATCACTCTACGTCCGTCGCCAGGGCATGCTCTTTCAAGTTTGTGATTTTTATGTCCATAGACCAAACAACATGGCCACTGTTACTAAAAATAGAACATAGGGGGTAAAATGTCGTTTTTTGCAAATTACTCGAAAACCATTACAGTTATCAAAAATCTGACACGCGGTAAAAATGATCAGCATGATGAGATCTACCCGTCCTGCAATTTTGAAGAATATCTGGTAACCCATCTTGGAGTTATTGGCCCTTTTCCATAAAATTTTCGTTTTTTTGTTACTTTTAGTCTTATAAATTGAAACCTACTGAGCCAATTGGAACCAAGTTTGGTTACGATTGTCTTTGGGTGTTCCCTTTGAAAGTTTCTAATTTTTATACCTTGCCACATGAAGTGGCGAGGTATTATGTGATACCCTCAGTCGTGTGTCCGTCCGTCTGTCCGTCCGTCCCACGAAGGTTTCCGACTGATAACTTGTGAACGAAATAACACAAGGTCTTCAAACTTGGTATGCAAGTTGTTTACCACAAAACTCAGGTCAAGTTCGATTTTGGGTTCAGAGGTCCAAGGGGTTCTGGAGTTATGCCCTTGAAACTTCGAAATTTTGCGAATTTTAGGGTTTCTGACTGATAACTTTTGAACGAAATAACACATGGTCTTCAAACTTGGTATGTTAGTTGTTTACCACAAAAACTCAGGTCAAGTTCGATTTTGGGTTCAAAGGTCCAAGGGGTTCTGGAGTTATGGCCCTTGAAACTCTGAAATTTTGCAAATTTTAGGGTTTCCGACTGATAACTTGTGAACGAAATAACAAGGTCTTCAAACTTGGTATGTGAGTTGTTAACCACAAAACTCAGGTCAAGTGTGATTTTGGGTTCCGAGGTCCAAGGGGTTCTGGAATTATGCCCCTTTAAACTTTGAAATTTTGTGAATTTTAGGGTTTCCGACTGATTACTTGTGAACAAAATAACACAAGGTCTTCAAACTTGGTATGTAAATTGTTTACCACATAACTCAGGTCAAGTTCGAGGTCTTAAGAGTTCTGGAGTCATGCCCCTTGAAACTTTTGAAATTTTGCAAATTGTAGGGTTTTGTACTCATAACTTGTGAATGAAATAACATACTGTCTTCAAACATGGTATGTAAATTGTTTACCACAAAACACAGGCCAAGTATAATTTTGGGTTCAGCGGTACACATCGTTGTGGAGTTATGCCCCTTTTAACTTAGATATTTTGTGAAACGTGGGGGGTTATCATGTAATCCACCATTATTATTTTTATGTTTGTAAGTCATCCAAGATTGAAAATGTAACATCTGGTGAACTGATTTATAGTATAAATGAGTGGTCTCTTCGTGAGACTCATGAGGCTCATGTGAGCCTCTATTTGTAATGATTAGCTTTATACAATCGTAATACAAGCTTTAACATTTTGTATTACATATTTATAATATATGCTTGTTATTTCTTTTTCAGTTTTAACAATCTTAGTAGACAAACGAATAACACTCGGTGCTTTTAAATCAGAAATGGAACCCTATATTGGTACAGATTCTGAAAACTTTAAGGTATTTAAAAAGTAAATCCAGATATATATGATTTTCAGTTCAATCATGAGAAAATGTGCATACAGCTTGTATATTATTTCCCTACTGACATATTCGTTATTGTACAACCATCTTTGACGGTATATTTAATGTATAGGGATGTCTTTTCTTCTGTCTGTATATACGTTATATACTAACTGGAAACTCTTTTTTGCATGACTGATCATGCTGATAAATGTTGAATTGATAAATACATACTGGAATGTTCCAAGGAGTTGTTCCCCTAACCCCATTGTTTTTGAAAATGATGAATTATCTAAGATAGTTGAGATTCCAACCCCTGAACCGTGCATGTTTATATTCTTATTACTCATGATTCGACAAAATGGTCAATTCATACTCTTCACCCCTTCCTTTTTGTCTCTCTGCAGCAAAAGTCACAAAAAGAGAGAAATATGTATAAAGTGTGACAACAAAAGCAACTGCATGGGCAGAAGTGTAAACTTTACTTAATGCAGTATATTTCAGGAACCTTTTGCTGTAGGAACAAATTTTGTCCAGGCATAGAATTAATCCATTGCTGTCAGATAACCATAAAGTATGTCTGCTCCACATTCTAGATGACCTCTAGTACAGGACATCATTTAATGTATTATGATGTATTGCATTTTAAACCTATAATATTATTTTTTTTTTTCTTCAATACTTCCAAATTTTTGTTAAGACTTCTGTCTAACCATTTTCTTTTTTTTATATTTCAGCTTGTTAACTTAGTAATAGGAAATTGCAATTGTAACAAAGTTTATAATGCTATTTATAGGTATATAAAGTTTATTCAAAGAACCAGGAGTTTGAAAGTATACGACTATCGGAAACCTTGTCTTTCTTTGAAGATGGAAAAGTGAGTATATGTATATCTAATCCAATAATAGGCAATAGATATGAAATAATTTTCACAACATAAAATAAAAAGGTATATGTTTGTATAGAATGTTACATTCTTTGCAAAATATTCATAGAAGTTTGAACTATGACAGTTTATTTTGTTGTCTTGCCCATGGAAGAGATATAGAACTTTTCTGGTGGTGCCAGTGATTAGATACCGCGGAAATTGTGATGTTTATTTATACTATAACTAATCCGAGATTCTGATTATCGCAAAATATTCAACAAATGATCGAATAACGCAGTAATTCACGAATGCGCGCAGCGCATGAGTGAATTACAGCGTTTTTCGATCATGAGTTGAATATTTTCTATAATCAAAATCCCGGATTAGTTATTGTTTTTATTATATAGACCTTCCTACATAAAATATAGCGGTTTAATTTAAGATTCATTACATGAACTACGTTTTCTATGTTAATCCGCTGCGACGTTTACTTAACAACAACGTTGACGTCACTTCCTAGAGTGAAATTATGGAAAATAATTTCACAGTTAATTATCACTTTTCATTCACTGAGAAATTTCAATCTTTCACCGCAATCTATATAATAAATTTTGATATGCAATTGCATCAATATATTAGTAGTCTGAACCAGTAATCCTAGCCACTTGATATTTGACATGAAGTTACAGTTTCTTGACTTTATATTAATTCCAGTCACAGATGATGGCCCCAAACCCCTTGGTCTTGCATGAATATTCATCTTCATCTGACTGTTGAATCCATATGAAGTTTATTGCCTTGATCCACATTGTTCAGTTTACATTTTAAACTTTTGTTTACAAGATAATTTTATATGTTTCTGAAAAGTATCATGTAGAATCAAGCAACGTGAATGAAGTAGAATATATTTACTTGCCAAATGATTTACTGTAAACCGGGAAATTTTGAGGCCGTCTTTATTTCATGGTAAATTGACAGGATTTTAGTTCGCACAGTTTTGAATTCGTGCTGCCAAATTGTTGACCATTGACTTCAATAATAGACAAGTATATTCGCGCTTCCATTCGCAACGGGAAAGTCGAGAAAATAAAACTGCCGTGAAAATTTCCAGGTTTACAGTATATAGAAGATAAATATAAAGCAATGAGTCAGTTTCTCATTATCGTTCATTTTTTCCTTTTCAGTTAAATATAAAGCTTGGACGAGCATTAAAACAAGGAGAATATAGAGTTAAAGTTTTCCAACTTGATGTTAATGATCCAGAGGTATGTTATATGTAAACTGTTCATTATGTGTAGTAAAATTCAGTGACCTGTTTTTCTAAAGACAGAAACATAAAACAAAATATATATTTAAATGTAATGTAATTTTAAACATATAACTAAAATTCTGTACATTGTAGAGTCAAAAATGATCAAAATACTTAAAATTAAGGAATTTGTTCATTTATAGAAATAAATATGAAATTTGTAACGTCTTTGAAATCAGATAAACATGGACATGTTTTAAAATATATACAATTAAGTTTAAGGCCACTGAAATAATAATTTATGGCAGGTATATGGTCATTGTCATTTAACCATGGTGAACGGTTTTATTTACAAATATGAAGCCCCAGCCCATGATTAAATGACTATAACCATACTTGCCATGATTAATTTTGATTCTAATATAACAGAAAATGGAATTTTCCATTCTGAAGTGACCTAAAAGAAGTCAGATTTCCCATCTCCATTGCTGTCCTTGTCTATGACATCACAATACACAAGTTTTCAAACCGATGCAAGTTCAAAATTGAATCGGAAGCAAAACAATACACATTTACCTGTCTGAATGGCATGATTCAATTAAAAATGTTCTGAACTTTAATTTCTTTCATTAACTGAAACAAACGGAATTAAAAACATGGCTGGTTTGCATCTCTTTTTACTCTTATTCCAATACCATTTACAGATGTGCAAAGTATGAGGTTATTTAGTACTCGTTGACGATAAACAAGAGCCATGTTAGAATGTAAAGTATCATCTACTATTCAGTTTTAATCTTTAATATCATTAAGTTTATCATTGTCTTGAGTCTACAGTCATATTATGATGTTATGTTTTCATTATTTCAGCCAAGCAAATTTTTAATTGATACTATATTTGCCAAAGGGATGTCAGTTTTAGAATCCAAGAAACTGATTCTTCCTGAAATTAAAGAGCAATGTGGTCTTGACATTCCTATAGACAGGTAAGTGTCAGAGTTCATTGTGTATTGTTAAACTGAGTATACAAAACAAAAATTGACAAAGTGATTTACCTGTTAATATGTTTCTAAAAATTGTCTTAAATTCATATTGTACACATTTTAAGAGGTTGGAGGAGTATACAAACAAAGAAATTGAGAACATTTATGTGAGATTGAAATTGAGAACATTGTGCTTGCATGTGTGTGTGTAGATCTGTAGAACTCATTTGCCATCAACAGAATTTTTAACACAAGTTAATTTACATGTATATAGAAAGATCCATTTGAAATACTTGGAAATGTAGGAAGAATTTTGAACAGATGGTAATTAGAGGTATTAGCCCAAAATACAAGTTGCAGGAAGGTAATATATCCTGAACCTGAAAGGCGAAAATTTAGACCCAAGACTTGTATTTTGGCAAATACACCGACATTCATGATTTATCTATTTAATTACACTGAATTTCTCTATCATCAAAATGCACAGATAACTCTGGGACAAATACTACAAACAGTTTGTCATTGAAGGGGTATTTGCCAAAAAATACCACGACTATTAACCAATCAGAATGCAGCTTACTTACATAAAGTGTAATCAATTCTGAAAGTTTTCTTCTGCATTAGAGGTAATTATAGTCATGCCTTTATTCATCTACTTATTTATATACTCCTTTAAAGTCCTTTGAAGTTCCCAATTGATATTTACTATAACTACTCTCTGTTGACAGTAATCTGTATATTTTATGAACATGTGTTTTTGTTAATTAGATGTCGATTACGGAAGAAAACGTGGAAGAATCCAGGTTCAATCTACTTAGATAAACAGATGTATGAAGATGATGTTCCTATATTTGCCAACTGGGAGGTCTTTTTACAGATACTGGATGGTAAATATTTTACTAATTGATTTTGTCTCTTTGTATCCTTCACAATACAGATTAAGAGCATAGAAATGTGCAAGTATTGGTCAGTCTGTTTGACTTATTAGAACAAACCACATTTCTCTCTTTACTTTTGTAGAATTTGTGTTTTTCAGATTATATCTTGTCTCATTATTTAAAAATTTAAAGAATGCAGTTTACAAATGAACCATTTTTGTCTCGCCCGCGA
>MJUU01008803.1:77837-93869 GCA_002080025.1 Modiolus philippinarum
CTTTTGTCCTTGACCTCAATTTCACGGTCTAGTGAGCATGTTAAGTTTTTGTGATTAGGTCATTTTCTCATTAACTATAAGTGGTAGGTCAATGGTATTTGGTGTATATGTTGGTCTTGCATAGTATATGACAGTCTGCTATTTGGCTTTTGTCTGTGACCTCAATTTGATGGTGCAGTGATCATGTTAAGTTTCCTAGTATCTATTAATGTAAGTTCAATAATATTTGGCATGTTGGTTTGTCTGAGATGGAAGATGACAGCCTGCTTATTATCTTGACCTCATTTCATGGTCTGGTGAACATGTTTGGTTTTTCAGTATCTATCAGTGGTAGGTCATTTATATTTGGAATTTTGGTTTTGGGTGATATGTGACAGTCTGCTATATTGCTTTTGTCAGTTAATCTAATTTCACAGTCTAGTGAACATGTTAAGTTTTCTGATTTAGGCAGTTTGAGTTTTCACATCAATTTTGTGATCAAGCAGGGACGGGCGAGACATCAATTTGGGTCCACACTTGTGTGCTTATATCCAGTTTAAAGTTAAGTTGGTTAGAAAAATCTTTTGTACAGGAGCAGTTGAAACTATTTTGAGATCATACGGTTTAACATAAATTTTATTATGCTCTATCATTCTTGCATTTTTGCCCTAGTTTGAATCAATAGGATTATTAATGTTCTGATAATCTTTGAATTTAATGTTTAGATTTCTGTTTTGCTATATTGGAAAAAATGTATATCATCATTACTACGGATAACCTCTGAAGTTACCCTTAAACCAATTGTAAATGATCTAACTAATCTACAGGTAAATTGTCTCACAGAATTAAAAGTGAAAACAACTCAAATTACAGTTGATGAGCTTCAAATAAGACAAGTTAGGAAGTTTGTTTGAACAAATACAAGAAGTCTTTGGGTAAAGTCAGAGGTTATCTGCTGTAATTTTATATTTGTAAAGACATTGATATTGAATTATTGGCCTTTTAAACAATTTGTAGTTTGTATACTGTGGAAGTACTTTTATTCGTTGACACCAATATTCGTGGTTTTCGCAAATATCACTATTTCGTGGGTTCTTAAATTCATGGTTTCAAAATCTATGCATTAAAACTCTACGGAATAAATGCATTTCGTTGGGAACTTAACTTCGTGGTTTAAGAGAACCACGAAATCCACGAAAATTGAAACCCCACGAAAAATAGTACTTTCACAGTAATTAATAAATTATTACATTTCAGGGGAAGAACAAATGAAGTCTTCAGCACAGCTAGCTGTATTTGTCCGTCAGTGGCATCCATCCACGATGGAACTTGAAAACTTCCAGGAAATATTCCTTTCCAAACAAACTGTAGAGGAATTAAAAGGAAAGGTATGTTGAGACCGGTTATTACCAAACAACCATGTTTGGTATATATTCTTAGGATGTGACATTTAGATACAGATACAGATATGTGTAGTTTTATATCCTTGGATCATCATGCCACATGCAATAGTTCTGTTGGGTAAAGTGTTTTAAACCCTTCTGATGATCCCTTCATCAGCTATTTTCATGTCGGCACAACTCGTCTCAGGTCACTTCATGGATTTTCACGAAACTTGTAGTAATTTAAAAGATAAAGTGTATTTTCAAAAGAATTTCGTATCCCATGTTTTTCATGAGGTTTTATATGTGCTACTCTGAACTTGAGATTTCCCAATGCTACACTTTTGGATACTCTATCTCAACTACAAAACAAAATTACGTGAAAATTTGAGGTTATAGTATTATAATGGCATTATTCATATCTTTGCCTTGCCTAAAAGGCCTTGTGAGCTATTGCCATCACTCTGCGTCTGACTGTGTCAGTCAGTCATATGTCAATCTGTCTGCAGTCCGTTGTAAACTTTTCAAAGTCTACTCCTCTGAAATCACTGAGCCAATTTTAACCACACTTGGCCTGAATCATTTTTATGGTATCCAGATTCCAAATTGTTTTTGATTAGGCCAAGGACCAAACAAGATGGTTCTGTAGCTAAAAATAGTCCAGGGGTAAATTGGCATTTTTTGGCAAATAAATCGAAAATGGTTACAGATATCAAAAATCTGATCATCATGACAAGATCAATTTTAAAGAAAATCTGATATTCTGTTTTTGAGTTACTGCCCTTTTCCCATAAAATTTTCCAAAAAATTAAAATAGATGGCGTTCAGCATATCAGTATCTACCAACCTTGAATTTTGAAAGAAATCTAAATACCCATATAGGTGTTGCTGTCCTTTATTGGTTAAATTTTCATAATTTTGTGCATTTTGCCTTATTTTTCAAAAACTATTTCAGAAAAAGGTTAAGCTTTAAATGTAAACATGTTCAGCATGTCAAGGACTACATTTTATCTTAATAGTGGAAGTTTTCTGATATGCCCAACTTACTCAAGATGGCTGTCAGCAGGGAACATCGTTTAACATTGGACCAAATGAGAAAGCAATCAAGGATCATCTCTTCTGAAGCCACAAAGCATATAGCAACCATATTTGGTGCTTAGTGTACATTTGACCATATGGGAAAACATTCAGAATTCTCTATCTTCTGAAGCCACAAAGCAAATTGAAACCAAATTTAGTCACAGAGTCCTTTTAAAAATGTGTCTAGCAAGTATATACCCTACACTTGACCACAACTGTTCTTAGTCCGCTCTCTTTGAAAATTGTGTCTGGCAAGTCTGCATTATATATAAAGATGGCCACCAGTGGGGAACATAGTTTAACATCGGACCAATTTGGAAAGCATTCAAATATCTTCTTCTTGGAAGCCACAGAGCCAATTAGAACCAATCTTGGTCACAATAGTCCTTGGGTGGTCCCTTTCAAAAAGGTGTTTGGGTGTTAAAACAAACAACCCTATCACTATATACCCCCAGCTTTTCAAGCAGGGGTATAATAAATTGTCAATTAATGCAATTCAAAATCATGTTCACTCACTTTTCATGACCTAATTTTTCGTCAGTCACATAAACATTTTCTTCTGACTCTCTAATCAAGTTAGAAGTACCAGTTTTCTAATGAAAATTAAACCATTTGTTTCTAATTTAAGATATCAGTGATTAGTGGAATTGAAGAGGAAAACATTGACTATGCCAAGGTGAGTTCAATTTTTTAAAAAAAATTTCAAATATATGTCAAAACCAAACCTTTTGAGAATGAAGATTTGTTTGGTTTAGGAGATGTCTGGTTTGCACATAGATATTGATACACAGAGACCATGAGACAGAGAGTTTGGTTTAGTCATTATTCAGTGAAGACAGGTTTTACTGTAATTTGAACATTCATATGTAACTTAAGTAAATATCCACTGATATTCAATTCTTACTCCCTTTGAAACCTATAAATGGAATATATTAAAAGCAAAAATGTGTAGAAAATATTAACATAACATGTGATAGCACATCAAACAAAATCATACATATTACAATGTATATAGGGTCATGGTAACTATACCTTTTATATATTATATAGGGTCGAGGTAATTTCCCCTGTGATGTATCCATACTTGACATGCATACAGATTTGGACTGGAGTCCTCATGCATCAACATTAAATACTTGGCCGCTATATATCTGTGATGATGGAAGTGTTCTATTTTATAGGTAATTGTTTACGTTGTTTTATATAGAAATAAGTTATTACTTGTATAGTTTGATTGGTTAGATAGTTTATAGTTCGGCTATATTTTGGATGAGATCAAAGGTATCAAGGAGAAATTAGAAAGGTAATATGAGTATACATTTTTAGCAGGAATATAAGCATAATTATTTTGTGAAGAGAATTAAGGAAGGGCCGTAAAGAAAACTGCCTACATGTCCCCAACAAGCAGATAGTGTTGCACTCTAAAAAGAGTAGAAAGGAATTTATACCAGAACTAAGTTCAGCTTAAACCAGAACAAGGCTAAATGCCAAGTTACAATCCATGACAAAGACAAGGTTAAATCAGGGAACAAAACAAAATTAGATCCAAAGGCATTCTGAAATTCTTGCCAAGGCTTGAATAGTTGAAAGATTTTTATGACTTAAACTAATATCTGGACTTGGTTATTTAGTGGCCATAAGCAATGTAACAGATCAAAGTAAGTTGGACACAAAGGCTTCAATGTTTAGACCCTTAGACCATCCTCAACCACACTCAACAGCAGACCACCCTATGAAGGCGATTGTACACTGTGGCCTAGATACTAAGTCCTATTTATAAATCTTAGGATTAACCCCAGGTCCAGTATAAATAAATGGTTCTTTTTGCTGGAGGATTTAAAAGATTTGATCTGTTTAATATCACCTCCAGATTGTCCAGTAATTAGGTGTACAAAATGGGGTACTTTATTAATGTCATAAAGTACTCCTACTAAGTCCACATTTCTAAGTACATTCAAATTTTGTTAGCTAAAATACCTCGGGGGCAACTGAAAATTGTGATTAGGGATGTCCCAAGTCTGCAGTTTTCTCCATTACTAAATCTAAAACTATCATTTTTGGGCTCCACTAACATGTTCATGAAAACTCAATTTGTAAGAGTTAAATCTATGATTTAACCTTTGATATCTGCCTATAAAAGGTATTCATCAATCTCTTCCATGTTGATATTTTCCCAAGTTGTGTACAATTTAAGATTTGATTTATATATTGGTGTTTGTACAACTGTTCTGAATATATAGTTTCTTAAATGAGAACTTGTTGCTATGAAATTTCTCACTTCGAGTTAAATAAATTTTTCAAATGTTTGAAATTGAGGCTTGCTGAGCTTTTAAACATTTGAAAACATATTTAATGTGTTGTGAGAAATTTCATAATTAACTAGTTAAAAGTTTTATGAACTGTTTCTCTAATGAAAAACACCAAGGATTGTATTCCGAAAAGATTTGGGGGAAATTTCATGAGACTTGTTTTCTCTCTAGAGAGGAGAACAAATATTTCAACACTAATGGTGAAATACGAAAACTTATAAGAAATTAAAGAAATAATGAGATTAAACTGTAAGTTATTCAGAGAAAATACTATGCTGGACTTTGTGGTCAGAATTTGACAAAAGTTAATAAATACATTGAAAAATAAAGGTAGTTTTTGATGGATTACTAAATGTTTTTTAATTGTAGAGATAAAACTGAAAAACTTCGGGAGCTCTCTGATGAACAGAAGAAAGAACTACAACAAAAAGAAAATGTTAGGTAAGTTTATTAATCTTATACATATGTACCACCTCTGGTAAAATAAGTCAAAGGTCAGTCTCGGGTAAAAAAAAAAAAGATTGTTTGATAATTAATTCATAGATTACTTTGACTGACTCACATGTATGTGATACAGTGAAATCTGTGTAAACCGATCCCTGACTAAACCTGAAACCTGTCAAAACCAAACTCATTTTTAGCTCACCTGGCTAATGCCAGGGTGAGCTTTTGCCAACATTTTTCGTCCGTCGTCTGTCTGTCCGTCCGTCCGTCATCCGTCCGGCATAAACTTTTCATTCAAAGATCTTCTCCTCTGAAACTACTGGGCCAATTGAAACCAAACTTGGCCACAATAGTCCTTAGATGGTCCCCTGCAAAAAAGTTGTTTTTCAGATCCGTGCGATATCCAAGATGGCCGCCAGCGGGGATCATAGTATTGACATTAGACCTTTTAGGAAAATACTTTCAAAGATAGACCCTTTAGGAAAATACTTTCAAAGATCTTCTCCTCTGAAACTACTTGGCCAATTGAAACCAAACTTGGCCACAATAGTCCTTAGATGGTCCCCTGCAAAAAGGTTATTTTTCAGATCTGCGCTTTATCCAAGATGGCCGCCAGCGGGGATCATAGTTTTAACATTGGATCCTATGGGAAAACACTTTCAAAGATCTTCTCCTCTGAAACTACTCGGCCAATTAAAAGCAGACTTGGCCACAATAGTCCTTAGATGGTCCCCTGCAAAAAAGTTGTTTTTTAGATCAGCACTATATCCAAGATTGCCGCCAGCGGGATCATAGTTTTAACATTGGACCCTATGGGAAAACACTTTCAAAGATCTTCTCCTCTGAAACTACTTGGCCAATTAAAACCAAACTTGGCCACAATAGTCCTTAGATGGTCCCCTGCAAAAAGTTGTTTTTCAGATCCACGCTATATCCAAGATGGCGGCCAGCGGGGATCATAGTTTTAACATTGGACCCTATGGGAAAACACTTTCAAAGATCTTCTCCTCTAAAACTTCTGAGCCAATTGAAACCAAACTTGGCCACAATAGTCCTTAGATGGTCCCCTGCAAAACAGTTGTTTTTCAGATCTGGGCTATATCCAAGATGGCGGCCAGAGGGGATCATAGTTTTAACATTGGACCATATGGGAAAACACTTTTTAACATTGGCCCCTATGGGAAAACACTTTCAAAGATCTTCTCCTCTGAAACTACTTGGCCAATTAAAACCAAACTTGGCCACAATAGTCCATAGATGGTCCTTGTAAAAAAGTTGTTTTTCAGATCCGCATGATATCCAAGATGGTCGCCAGCGGGATCATAATTTTAACATTGGACCCTATGGGAAAACACATTCAAAGATCTTTTCCTCTGAAACTACTTGGCTAATTGAAACCAAACTTGGCCACAATAGTCCTTAGATGGTCCCCTGCAAAAAAGTTGTTTTTCAGATCCAGGCTATATCCAAGATGGCCGCCAGCGGGATCATAGTTTTAGCATTGGAAACTATGGGAAAACACTTTCAAAGATCTTCTCCTCTGAAACTACTTGGCCAATTGAAACCAGACTTGGCCACAATAGTCCTTAGATGGTCCCCTGCAAAAAAGTTTTTTTTCAGATCTTTGCTATATCCAAGATGGCCTCCAGCAGGAATCATAGTTTTAACATTGGACCCTATGGGAAAACTCTTCTGAAACTTTTCAGCCAAAAAAGAGTTGTTTTTCAGGTCTGCTTAATGCAAGATGCTTGCCAACGGGGAACAATTTTAACATTTGACCCATTGGGAAAACATTAAATATCTTCTCCTGAAATTACATTGCCAATAGTGAAAACATACTTGGTAACAACGGGCCATAGTTGTTCCTGTTTGAAAAATTTGTCTGGCTTGTCTGCATGGCATTCAAGATGGCCCCAGTGGGAACATAGTTATACCCCCCCCCCATGAACGAAGTTCAGGGGGGTATATAGGAATCACTCTGTCCGTCTGTCCGTCCGTCCGTCTGTCTCTCTGTCTGTGATAGCAAACAATTTTTCGTAACAGTTTTCTCAGTGACTACTCATCACTGCAACATGAAATTTTGTATGCAAGTAGCGATTTCAGGATTGCCGGACATCTACTTCCTGTTTACGGACTTGGTTAATTTTCAAGATCTTTTTGTCAATCGTTGAAACTTTTCGTAACATTTTTCTCAGTAACTACTCATCACTGCAACTTGAAATTTTGTATGCAAGTTTATAATGATGTCTTATACCGCAAGTAGCGATTTCAGGATTGGCGGAAATCAACTTCCTGTTTACTGACTCAGTTAATTTTTGAGATCTTTTGTCAATTTTGTATGCAAGTTTATTATGATTTCCTTTACTGCAAGTAGCGATTTTAGGATTGCCGGACGTCAACTTCCTGTTTACGGACTTAGTTAATTTTCGAGATCTTTTGTCAATCGTTGAAACTTTTCGTAACAGTTTTCTCAGTAACTGCTCATCACTGCAACTTGAAATTTTGTATGCAAGTTTAGAAGGATGTCCTATACAGCTAGTAGAGATTTCAAGATTGCTGGACATCTACTTCCTTTTTAACAACTTAGTTAATTTTCGAGATCTACACACACAAAATGTATGAGCAAATGTCACAAATTTTTTAATACACAATGGAATTGTGCAATTATAACTTTTTTGTGACAAATTATATTGGGGATCTTCTACTCCAATGGGGAGTGGGGGTATCATTTTGTGGCCCTCCAGGCCACAGTACCTCTAGTTTAACCTTGACACCTATCGGAAAGCATTTAAAGATGTTCTCCTCTAAAAATATTTAGTCAATTGGAACCAAAATTAGACTCACTGGTCCCCTTCAAGAAAGGTGACAGTAGAACTGCACCCCATCCAAAATAGCTGCCAGTCTGGAATATAGTTTAACTTAAGATAATATAACATCAATGTCTATTAACAAATTTGAAAATAATGCCCTTAAAACATTGGGATTATTTTAACTGCATAAATCAGCTGTGGCCCAGGTGAGCCATACAGGCTCTTGAGAGCCTCTTGTTAAGTTCTTTAGTATCAAAATCTTTTTATTTTAAACCTGTGTAAACAGAATACCTCTCTAAACTGAATGGAATCCTGAATCCGAAAGGGGTTCGGTTTAGACAGGTTTCACTGTATTTACATTTCCTATCACAATACTAAATTGAAGTATGAATGTTTATTTTCTGTGATAATGTGGCATTAATGATGCTCCTTAAGTGCTGACCAAGTGTTGTTACTTTGGTGCTGATTCTTTATCCAAAATGGTCCCCAGTAAGAATAACCTCCAACATTTGACACCATGGAAGTCACATAATGAGATATTTTTCTGGAGAACCCCTGAATGGATTTAAACAACAAATTTCTCCATATTAGTTACCGATGGGGAACTTTGTTTAATATTGGACATTATGGATAATGTTTACAAAGGTCTTCTTCTGGAGAACCACTGAATAGATTTAAATCAAACATGAATTGAGTATCTTTTTATGAGGTGCTGATCAAGTGTTGATACTTTTTTGCCAATACTTTGTTCAGAAAGGCCACTGCAAGGAACTTATTTCAACATGGGTAGTCATTCAAAAAGATTCACAATGGATTTAAACCAAACCTTGCATGACTTTCCTTTATGAGGGCTTATCAAGAGTTGTTAATTTGATGCAGATCTGTCTTTCAAAACAGCCTCTATTGGGGAACTTTTAACATTGGACCCTATTGCAAATGCATACCAAAATCTTCTTCTATAGAACTATTGAATGGATTTAAGTCAAACATGGAATGAATGTACCATATATATTTGATGTTGATGAAGTGGTGTTACTTTTGTGTTGATCAATTGTTTAGAATGGCTATCAGCAAGTAATTTAGTTTATCATTGGACCCTATTTTGAAATGCATGAAAATTTTTTTTCCAATGATATTGCTCTGTTGAACAGATTATAACTTAACATGGTATGATAAAATCCTGACCAAATGCTGTTACTTTTGAGTTGATCAGCATCCAAGATGGCTGCCATTTGATTTCGTAGCTTTAACATCTGACCTTATGGGAAAATGTTAAAATTTTTCTTCTCTGAAACCACTTGGTCAGCTGCTTGATTAGATTACACTATCCTTTGAGCATCTAGTTTCATTTTTTCCATTATTTCTTTTATAATTCAATGTTCCAATTGCTAATTAATCTCAACAAGTGAAAGCCTCATCATGTTCTGAAAACTGACATTTTTTCATGAGTGAATACAATTTTGTAGGTTAAATCGTGCTACTGTAAGAACTACATACTCGCCACGAAAAGAGAAAGCTTTGAAGATTTACACAGACGATCATCCATCAAGTAAATACTCTGCTGATCTGGATTAAATCTGCAATTGTTACAAGTCATCAGGATTAATCCCTAAAATCACATATGGACCTGCAGCAAGTTCATCAGACAGACTTTAATACCTACTTTTATTCTAGTTGTTACATCCCTCTCAGTGATATCTTTAATTTCAAATTGTTTTTTGCTATTATTTTCAACAAATGGACTCACATACAATGTAAATCAATATTTAATTGTTGGTTCATATCATTATTGTGACATCTTTAATTCTACTTAGCTGAACGACTGTAAAACAAATGTACATGTGTATTGAAATTTTATGGATGAACAAAATCTTTTAACCAAAAACCAATAAGTTAAAGATAACATCTAAATATAATAGATACAAAATGAGCAATTCATCACCGGCCAATGTCCACTTTGAAGAGATTGTGACAATGGAGTTATTCCTGCGATTAACCTCAGACTTTCCCAATGCTTCTCTTGCAGAATATCAAGATAGTTACCGTTTTCACAGGTAAACTGTTTGTTCACACTTCCCATTGTTACAACTTTCATTCATGCCTGAAGAGTTTCATCCTTTAGGAAAAATCTATCAAACTGATTAAATGACTGAGAATTTTCATACTTATGTTTTGATAGGCAATAGCACAAGTATGGGTACAACACCAATCTATATTTAGTTTATGGCCCTAACCCCTGAGTCATGTAGGAGTCTTTGCATTTTTCACAAGCAGTGAGTACAGTCTGTACCATTTGTCTAAACACTTTGAAATGCAGTAGCGTCTTGTGGAGTACATTACCATTGCATGCCCAGATTGTGTCCCTGACCCCTCAATCATGTTTTTCATTACCTGTTAATACAGCCTGTATCAGGAGTCCTAGCCACTCGATATGACAGGTGCAGTTGCATCTTGATCCCATGCCCAAATGGTTGTCCTGACACTTAAGTCATGCACGGACCTTCAAGTTTTTCTAAGCAGCTAGAACAGTCTGTACATATAGTCCTAGCCATTTGATATTTGACATGCAGTTGAGTCTCAAAGAGTACATACAGATTCCACACCAAGATTTGGCCCTTACCCCACAGTCATGCATGAATGCATCAAGTTTTTTGCATGCACATAGTACGCAGTTTAAGAAATTGGATTTCATTATAATGGCTGCTGCTGTAGATCAATGCACAGATTCAAGCGATGCATGAGAAGAGACATATCCTATGTGTACAGTTTATTTCAACCTATTTAATTGTAAATGTAAGTTAAGTTTAAACAGATAATATGGTTAATTTATTTGAAAATCACTTCATTACCGGCAGATTTTTACAATGGTCACCCAATTGTTTAGAAGCAGCTTGTTAATGTCAGTCATTCTGTACCATTTTAGGGGTACCTACTACATAATCTGTAATCTTTAAAGTAAAAGATTTTTATGCCAATAATACTGAAATTTTGCACAGTTATTCAGATCATTTTAAAGATGTACATGTCCCTTTTAGGGAGTTTTCACCCAAATTTTTCTTAAGGATGTTCGCTGGTCAATTTTAAAATAACAAGGAATTCAATTTAATGTGAATTTTTGTTAGAAAATCGACAAAGAGTAAATTTAAGCCAAAAAAATCAATAGGTTACATATGCAATTTTTGAGATTCAAGTGTTTCAAAAAACGGTGGGAAAACGAACTCCTCTGCATTTTTCATAGGTTTAACATGAGCAATGTTTATCCAAGAAATAACACCAACTAAATAAAATTTTGTCAGAATGCTCAGAAAGATGTATAAAATGAAATTATGGAAAAAAATTAGGGGTCATGGGATAAAAAATTATTAAGCTTTAAAATGGATAAAACAAGAGAAGTCCGAAAATCTTACAGAAATACATAAACATGACCAGCAAACATTCTTAAACTACATGTTTTCCAAATAATATAGATTAAATGGAAAATTATTGTTGAGATCTTGCATAAATGAATATGCTTATATTTACCGCAAGTTCAAGCATGAGGGCTTACATTCATTTAGCTTCTTGTTTATGAGTAGAAGGTGCTTTGAATTGTAAAAGTTTTGGAATTTTAATTTTTTGTTTTGTTGGATCTTATTTTTGAGGAAACTATGTCAGAATAAAATGAGATAACAAATGGCACATGTAGAGATTTTTTTTTAAATATGATATTTTGTTAATGACAGAATTTGTTTGTAATTTGTCACTAGTTAACTGTCACATTAGGACAAGTAGACATACATTTAAATCTCTGGTTATTTTTTATCATGTTAGTTTAGTTTTGCAGATTCTTGTTTAAATATATTAACTACATATAAATTTCTCATGTATTACTTCAAATATTTATACTTTTTATCCTAAAAAATCATGCAAGTAATACACAGTAAAGATGTCCTACAATTTAAATGGGACACAGCATGAAATTTTAAACATTTAAAATTGAACTTGAGCAATATTATTATATAAAGTACATATACTTCAGTCATAGGAGATTTTTGTGAATAACAAATTAAAAAGAAATATAAATGTTGAGAATGTTATATATTCTGTTTCAGCAGCCATCATGGTAGAAATACCTGACATTTTACAACAATTTATAAATACATAACAGGTTGTTTAGATCACTGAAAAAACAAAAAAATCATTGCATTTTAAATATTTTTGCAATAGCTTTTCAAGAACTGTAATATAGTAATACATTAATTTATTATTTTTTTATGATACATGTGTTTTATGGAGAATTAAAGTAGAAGTTCTATGAAGAGAAAACAGTTCTGATGTCCACAGTTGTATCTTGCATCATTGGTGTTATAAATGTCATGTGACTTTTATATAAGGTCAAAAATATTGTTCAGTAAAGTGTAGATTTAATATGTTACATTGTTTCAGATTCAGGTCTAAAGTTAGAAGACTGTGATTTCAATTGTTATTTGTGTAAATATCATATGTTAAAATGAAGACAGCACCTTATTTCCATGGAAACAATTATTGCTTTGTTGATTTCTTGGACTGAAATTATAAAAGTTGATTTTTTTAAACAAATTGAATGAGCACATTTAACAGTACATGTAAGTGTAAGAATTGTTTTATATTTAAGCTGCCTCTGCCACTTGCTCAACTGTTTAATTCCTTTTACAATTAGATTTTTATACATGTACATGAAAAGTTTTCAATGAATGTCAGTGTTACATGAAAAGTGTATTGCCCCAAGATCTTTCTGAAGAAATGAAAGAGCATGAGGATACATATTGTCATAAATTATATGTCCTAAATTTACTTTTACAAGTCTCCTTCCATATTAAGGATAAAAATTTAATGCACAATCTTGTTTTGATAAAGTAGTCTTTAAGGCAGAAATTATGTCATATTGAGGCGATGCCAAAACACAATGTGATTTTTGTCTGTAAATTTGAACTGTCCAACTGGAGTTGTATATACTGTACTTTAAAATCCAAATTGAAGAACCAAATACATTTGTAATATCTGAGATATATTGTATATATTGGATAACTTCAGTGTAAACAGTTACATTGGATGTTCTTTTCAATACATTACTGCTATAAATTATCCTGTTTTCTTACTTATTAAGCCTTTATTGTGTGATGTGCAGAACAGAAGTTTGTTGTAATTATGTTTTTGTGATCATCAAGTTGACCTGTTTCGTATTTTGCTCCATTAGGTAACTTCACACACTTTCTAGACATTATTCTAAAGTTTATATCTTTGGAGACAACAAAAACCTTAAGTAAATGGTTTTAATGTTGTTCCTCATCTCCAAATCACCAGACTTTCACCAATGATCAGACACTCATAGGAATTAAGAAGGCCCTTGCGCTGGTTTAAGCAGAAATCTTTGTACATCCATGTTGTTACCATTCTGAAGGCATACATTTCCCTTAATAAACACCTCATGGCTTCATCCAAACTTAATATAGACAAAATATACCTCACTGCCTTATCCAAAGTTGTAATAGACCACATACACCTTATGCTCTTATCCAAACTCAGTATAGGCAACATACATGTCAATGCATTTATCCAAACTCAGTATAGACAACAAACATCACATGGTTTTATAAGAACTTAATATAGACCAAGGGCATTTCTAAGGGCATTTCCCATCCTCGATTTTACGGAAATGTTGTTAAAAAATGTCAGAAACTGATTAAAAATCCAGAAAAACTGGGACGTAACTTACATTTTTTACGCAATAGGGGATATCGACAGGATATTCTACACGTGTCCGTTAAATTAGCTTTGGGATCCAATGACCTGAGGATTTTACACACATACTAGCCTCTCACTGATACTGCCGATGTCTACTGAAATACATGATGATTCTTTACCAAACCCATTGGGAGTTTTGAATTTGATTTTCCTTCCGTAGTGCGACAGTGTTTTACCAGCAGACTAGGCTCCTTGAGCTAGCCGGCAGTTTTGCGGCGAGCACTCTTTGACCCATCTTTCAAAATTACGTTTTGTTCCCCCATTTTTCCTTTCTAGATTGCGGTCATGGAGTTAGTAGTCTACCTGTATGGGTTTTATTCGTATGTTTATTCTACTATAGGGAAACGGGACAGAGAAAGGGGAGGTTTGGGTACCCATAAACCGGTTTAACCCTACCGCTGGCTTTTGCTAGTGCCGGTACCAAGTCCGGCTGTCCCGAGTTCCTATCGTTGTTTATGTTTGTCTTTTGTATTTTTATTGTGGGTTTTTTTCTTGTGTAATTCCTATTTACTTTCTGGCATGTGGCTATGTTTTTCGGCCATTGTAGGTGTTTCCTGTTATCTTTTTTATTCCACATATACCTCATTGTCTTATCCAGACATACAACTCAGTATAGGCAATATAGCCTCGTCCAACCTCAGTATAGACAACGTACATCACATGGTCTTATAAGAACTTAATATAGACCACATATACCGGTACCTCATTGTCTTATTCAGATTCACTATAGGCAACATACAACTCAATATAGGCAATATAGCCTCGTCCAACCTCAGTATAGACAACATACATCACATGGGATTTCAAGATCTCAATATAGACCACATATACCTCATTGTCTTATCCTAACTCGATAAAGACCACATACATCTTAATATAGGTAATATAGCCTCATCAAAACTCAGTACAAGTATAGACAAAAACATCACATGGTCTTATAAGAACTCTATAAAGGCAACATACATCTCAATATAGGCAATATAGCCTCATCATAACTTGGTATGGACAACAAACATCACATGGGCTATACCATAACATAACATATATATTTTATTTTCAAATCAGGAGCCCAATGGGAGCAATGAGAGTATTGCTATCAGAACTCAATATAGACCATATATACCTCTTTTTCTTATCCCATCTCAGTACGTCTATGGACTACATACAATGTTGTAAGGGGCTTTGGAGGCAAAGTAGTTGAACCAAGGCTATCACTTTTGTGTTGCGAGTCTGTGCCAACATTTTAAACAAAACATAGTTAAGGGGGCTCACTCCTGATGTTGTTTATATCAAGGATTTCTTGAAACCTATTTCAATTTACTAGGCATTGTAGACTTAATGAAATGGTATAGGTACGTGTGCTTTTTACCGCGATACAAGTCATTAACAAATTTGGTGGGAAATGGATTTCTCTGGATTTTCCCTTAATTTAACATTAGGATTATTTTTATGCCCCCGCCGCTAGGCGGTCGGGGGCATTAAGGTTTACCCTGATCCGTACATCCATCTTTTTGGTTTCCGGATGATAACTTGAGTATCCTGCAATGGATCAAAACCAAACTTGGTCACATGCTTACTTATCACCCAAGACAGAACCCTATCGATTTACGGGTTGGTATCCCCAAGGTCAAGGTCACAGTTGCTAAAAATAGACTAAAATTTCAATAAAATTTTGGTTTCCAGATGATAACTTGAGTATTCTGTATCGGATCAAAGCCAAACTTGGTCACATGCTTGCTTATCACCCAATACAGAACCCTATCGATTTACGGGTTGTTAACCCAAAGGTCAAGGTCACAGTTGCTAAAAATAGACTAAAATTTCAATGATTTCTCTGGATTTTCCCTTAATTTAACATTAGGATTATTTTTATGCCCCCGCCGCTAGGTGGTCGGGGGCATTAAGGTTTACCCTGATCTGTACGTCCATCTTTTTGGTTTCCGGATGATAACTTGAGTATCCTGCATCGGATCAAAACCAAACTTGGTCACATGCTTACTTATCACCCAAGACAGAACCCTATTGATTTATGGGTTGGTACCCCCAAGGTCAAGGTCACAGTTGCTAGAAATAGACTAAAATTTCAATAAAATTCAGGTTTCAGGATGATAACTTGAGTATACTACATCAGATCAAAACCAAACTTGGTCACATGCTTACTTATCACCTAAGACAGAACCCTAAGAATTTACGGGTTGGTACCCCCAAGGTCAAGGTCACAGTTGCTAAAAATAGACTAAAATTTCAATAAAATTTTGGTTTCCG
>MJUU01008803.1:130625-150279 GCA_002080025.1 Modiolus philippinarum
CCCCCGTTTTTGAATTTTCTAAGCGCCCTGGGCGCTTATTGGGTCGAATACGGTATTCATATTTGTCCATTACCCTTGGTTGTGGGGTAGTAGAAAATTGCCTTCCGACCCTGGTACATGCATTTTAATGGAAAAGCCCTTATTTTTACAAGACAGATTTCACACTTTCATGGAGTGACCCCAAATTTATATGGTATTTTTTGTATGCTCTAATAAAAAAGTTTAAAACATGAAAATGTAAAAAAAATTCTATCTGAAAGTTTTTAGACCCCAGTAATACCTTAACACCAATTGCTTAATAACAATGCAGATTTACATGTGCTATAATTGTTTAATGTGAATTTACAATACTTTTTTCAACAGAGATTTCTTTAATATGTTGCAAAGTTTGAGTTCCTTGAATATGATAGCAGTCATTCACATGAAAAACTTCCTATGTTGCAGAAATAAATCAAATCATGTGATGGCATAATACAGTTGACTTACACAACAATACATTTTGATAGCATCACTAATGTCGGAGTTAACTTGATGAGTTTTCACTTATTTCCACTACATAGTACATAAACATGCAAAACACAACATATCTGTTGCTCCTTTCATTGAATTCTGTGTTAAAGATTATTAAGTTGTTGTCTAGTGAACATTTAATCTCATCTCTCAGTGTATTTCATTTAAATGCATAATTAATAGCTTTCATACAGTAATTATATAATTTTCTTACACTTGTTTCATTTGAATGAAAAAAAATTCTTAAACATGTATATAATTTTTTTTTCATTCAAATGAAACAAGTGTAAGAAAATTATATAATTACTGCATCAAAGCTATTAATTATGCATTTAAATGTAATGTTAGCTTTAGCTCAAAAGTGGGTATAGTTTGATGAACAAAAATTAGTTTTACCTGTAGCTTCTACCAGTGGTCTGATTCCCATTAATGTTAACAAAAATACCTGTGTCATTGACAGAAGCATTACCTCACACTGAAAAAAAATAAATAAAAATTTAACCATAAAACAAACATTCTGCTCATCTGTAAGATGTGTACAGCATAACGAAATTTACTGCTTATTATGCAACTTTGGTATTTTTGTGTATATAAAATCTAGATAGTTCAACCAAGAATTGACAGAAGTTTTATTGTTTATCAGTTTTTATTTGTTTACATCGAAAATACAAAACTAAAAAATTTCTTTAGCAGAGATTGAATTCATTTAGGGGTAAAGTATGCAAATTTGATAATGAAGGAAATAGGTTCTGTAAGTCTTCTCATGTGAAAACAATATTTGATAACTTTTCCTGTATGACATTAAAAGATTACAACATTCAAATATTTGCTTGAAATGTCATATATCTCCATACAAAATGAGACTTCTGGGTAAAATTTTTGTACCGGAAAGTTTCAAAACAGACAATATGACCAACATCAAACATTTTGTAAACTTGAACATTACATATTATATTACATATCTCATCTCTTTGTTCTTTGAAAATACTAACATAAATCTTGTCTGTTCCCCATTCGAAGGTCTCCCATCCCGTATCATACCACGACAAAACCTATCATGGTATACATGTATAAATCTTACTTACCAGTAAAGTGATTCTAAACAACTGACTCTTGAGGTAAATGTGAATAATTATCAGTAACATGGTAGGTAAAGACGTATAAACTGACGAGATTGCCATCAGACTGCCGACATGAAGGATGTTGTTACTATCCTCGTCAGACAGAGGCTTCCTGAATGATGATGAAGTTGGCGACATGAAAAGTTGTAAAAATACAAATCTGAAAAATAAAGAATAGGATAGCAATGAAACCAATACTTGCAAAAATTGTCATCATCATTTTTGCTGCACACAAACTAATGCAAATATAAAAATTAGCGTTAATGATTCCTTATATAGATCGGAAATGGTAAGAGGTATATCAAATTGGTCAACGGTCAACATACTACTTTAACAATATGATAAGAGGAATCAGAAGAATTGAACCCATTAAAATCCAACAACAAAATAAAGGATTTAACATATTTTGAAAATTTCAGCCCCTTTGACCCCTTTTAGCTCGGAAACGGTAAGAGCTGCACCAAATCCGTTGACAATATGCTAAAGCTATCAAGAGGAATCAGAAGAAAAAAGTCCCATGAAATTCTGATGAAAAATCAATTTCGAAAAAATGCAATTTTGGCCCCTTTCATCCCTTGTACGGTAGCTCGGAAACTGTAGGAGCTACTCGAAATCCACTGGCATATCTTTGAAAGCTTATATCATGAAGAATCTTAAGAAAAAATCCCATCGCAATCCGATGAAAAATAAAAGATTTCACATATTTTGAAAAATTGCAATTTTGACCCCTTTCACCACCTACTGAAAGCTTATATCATGACGAATCAAAAGAAAAAAATCCCATTGAAATCGGATGAAAAAAAAAATTTTATGTAATCTGCATGTTTGCAATTTTTGCCTGTTTGGCACCTCATAACTCGGAAAGGAAACAAATTATCAAAAATCTGATGGTGCAGCGCTGTATTTATTTTTCATAAGGAATCCATTGCAAAAAACAGCATCAAAATCGAACTTAAAATAAAAAAATAAAATTTTTAAAATTCGCCCCTTTTGGACCCCATTTATCTCATGAACGGTACATGCGACGTGAAATCCGTTGATATACATCTGATTGGAAATTAACTCAGGAGCACACTGAAAGAAACCCCATCAAAATCAGATAATTAATAAAAATTCTACAGCTAAATAGGTGAAAACACCCAATTTTGCCCTTTTTGGCCCCTATTTTAAAAACAGGACGGGCCATAATGACCAAAACCGATCCACACCTTCCTTTTGTGCCAAGGAACATTGTTTTAAAATTTCATAAGGATTGGTCAACTTGAACTTGAGTTATTGGCAAAAACTAGAAGTGTCTACAGACAACGACGCTGACGACGACAATGACAGCGCCATACCATTATACGACCACAAAATTTTTGCGTTCGTATAAAAATTAGAATAACTGCTTAAATTGTACACAAAATCAAACATGTGATAAACTCTTGTTGATTCTTTTT
This sequence comes from Modiolus philippinarum, assembly GCA_002080025.1. Taxonomy (NCBI): domain Eukaryota; kingdom Metazoa; phylum Mollusca; class Bivalvia; order Mytilida; family Modiolidae; genus Modiolus; species Modiolus philippinarum. The sequence continues at coordinate 133,696 of MJUU01008803.1, forward strand.
TGGCTGCTTTGAAATAATATAAATGCAAATCATGTTTTTTAATAAGAATGGATACTGGTATACCTTATACAAGTTATATACTTCTTACCGGTACATTAAAATTTTCTTTTTGCAAAATTATTCATCATAAATTTCATTTTAACAATAGAAAACTTAAAACACCAATTAATAAAGTGAGTATTGCTTTCCTGCACTGCACTTAAGGCTTTAAATACTCATGAAAGTAATATATTCACAAGAAAACTTTAAATGGTCACTAGGCTGTGAATTTGAGGTCAAGGCCAAAGGCCATATGCCAGATAGGCATGTACAACTCAAGACAAACCCATAAAACATTTCATGGACCTACAGCTTGTAGTTGATGTGAAACTTCCCTTATAAAATTCAACATGGTCACTCGACTATGAAACTGAGGTCAAGGCCAAAGCCATATGGAAGACACTCATGCACTTCCCCTTACACTACTTACCCAATAAAAGCTAGGACAAATGGTATATATTGTAATGGTAGAACTGTTGCTGTAGCCCATGTTAATAAACCAGCGCATATTGCTGGGTAAACAGCAAATAATAGTTCTTCTAAAAACTGAAACGGAAAATAACATAAAATTAATCATTTTAAAAAGTATATTTTGTTTCCACACCTCCTCTCATAAAATATTCCCAACAAAGGCAAAAAAAATATATATTGATATTTGACATACCTTGATCTTGGTCATTGAAAAAACATATTGTGGCCAAAATAATGTCAATCACAATTATTTCCAACTACAAGAAACTGATGCTAGGCATTTATCAAATTTAAGATCAAGATACTATATAATTAGGATCAATTAGTTTCTGTAATGTCATTTTACTGTAATGACAAATAATATCATATATATTTAAAATTATATGAAAAATCTCAATTTCGAATATGTCCTGGAAATTTCTGAACTCCCAAGATCTGAGTTATTTCAGCTACCAAATGCAGGAAACAGTAACAGTGAATTACATGACAAATACCTCACCATGTTTTATTCTGTCTTTTTAAAAATTTCCAAGGGAACCCAAAATTAAACTTGCCTGCTTTTTGATGTAAGCAACTTGCATACAAAATTTGAAGATACTAGTAATATGTACAATATTCCGACCAAGTCAAACAGATCTGACAGACAAATACTGAGGGTATCTCATAAATGTAACTTCAGGGTTGCAGTGTATGAAATCTGGATGGTGATTTTTTTCTCTTTATTTACATCAATATACATGTGTTTCACACTGCAAATTTAAATAAATTTAAATAAGTTATTTTTGTTTGTTTGTTTCATGTTCTAGACCTTTGTCCTAATCATAACAAATGTTCCAGAGTTTGTCTGCTGCTGAATCCATATAATGCCCACTGCCAAATCTACATCTGTATATAAACAAATGTGGATTGTATTTCAGGGCAATACCAAGTCCCCTACCCATAGAACAAGGCTTTGTTAAACCAGCAAAAATAGTAATAAAAAAGTTTTTTGAGTCAAAGGCCCATAACTCCCTAAAAAAATCAGTGGATTGGAACCAAGCTCAATTTTAATCTGTAACTCATTAAGGGCGACTTGCAAATCAAATTCTAGATCAATACCTGCAATGGTTTAGGAAAAAAATGCAGAAATCTGATCTATATATACTAAAATTTTTAAGTTCAAGGCCCATAACTTCGTCAAAAATCAGCAGACTGGATCCAAACTCAAACTTGATCTGTAACTCATTGAGGTAGACTGACAAACAAAATATAAGATCAATAGCTGCAATGGTTTCGAAAAAAAGTGTGGAAAACTGATGCGGGACTGACAGACAGACAGATGGACTGAGCGCAAACCTAAAGTACCCTTTGGCTATTGCTGGTAGGGGAATACTACTGCAAAAGTATTTATTTTCAGGTTGCTAATTTTCACAATTTCTTGAAGTTGGACATATTCACAGATATAAATTTTCATAGTTTTGAGAAACAATTTAAAAGAATAGTATTGCGAGACTGTTACTGAGATTTTAACAAAGAAATTCACGGGTACTAATTTTCACAGTCTTTTGTCAACCACAAAAAAATAGCGAAAATAACTACTTTTACAGTGACTTAATATTGGTATAATTTTGAAGTAATGGTTCGAGTATAGGTTTAAACAAGATATCATAAAACAAAAAACCTTGAAATTGACTAATGGTATTAATGTAAGTATTAATGGTGATAAGGAGACATAACTTGTCAAAAGCCATTATCATTTTTTATTATTGTTATTGTAGAAATTTTTGAGCTAATATCTTAATAGTCAAAACTCTCACTTAGGGAGGATATACACTTGTATGTGTGAATCTTCATGTCTTATATCAATTAAAATTGTGATTGGTTAGATGTACAGAAATTGTGATAATAAATGAACACATTAATAGGGTCTGTTAGTCTCATCATGTGACCCACGAGAATTCACAATAAGATTGCAATTCGGAAACGTTTCCCGCCAAAAATGACATCTGATGATTATGATGTTCAAGGTATTGTTTGATACGTCACATATTTTTGTTAAAATGAAACTTCCGGGTGAAATTTATGTGCCCGGAAGTTACAAAATTGAACAAGACTTACAGACCCTAATATATTACTGTAAATCGGGAAATTTTCGCGACAATTTTATTTTCGCGATTTTCACGTTTGGAATGGAAGCGTGAAAATAAAACGGCGCGAATATACTTGCCTATTATTGATGTCAATGGTCAACAATTTGCTAGTGCGAATTCAAAACTGCGCGAACTAAAATCCTGTCAATTTACCGCGATATAAAGACGGCGTGAAAATTTCCCAGTTTACAGTATTTATAGTGTTGATACTGAATTGAACTCATCAATAATCTCATAACAGATTATAATATCTACTGCAAAGTTGTAATATCCAGGTTTATAATATTTTAATAAAATAGGAAAAAGAAGGGAAACGGGGAATGTGTCAAAGACAATGACCCAAAGGGAAGTAATAGACTCCTATAGACATAAAGTAAACTAACTAGAAAACAGACAAGACACACAAAGGCTTAATAAATTTCCTGACTTAGGACAGGCGCAAACCTGCTGCGGCGGGGTTAAACTAGTTTTATTAGGNTGTTTCATGTTCTAGACCTTTGTCCTAATCATAACAAATGTTCCAGAGTTTGTCTGCTGCTGAATCCATATAATGCCCACTGCCAAATCTACATCTGTATATAAACAAATGTGGATTGTATTTCAAGGCAATACCAAGTCCCCTACCCGTAGAACAAGGCTTTGTTAAACCAGCAAATTTCCTGACTTAGGACAGGCGCAAACCTGCTGCGGCGGGGTTAAACTAGTTTTATTATGCCCAAACCTTCCCCCTATAGCCAATGTGATAAATAAAAAAAAACAGTCATAAAACAGTAAGTTTATTTGCAAGTTTTTAATATTTTTTCTCACCAAACATATATCTGTTTCATTCATTCTAAACACTTTGAACTGTAAAATAATCCACGCTCCAGTCAGTAAAATAAAGGCGTTGACTAAAATTAGCAGTAAGAGATTCATCACAGATACCCTACAACAGAAAATATAGTGTTAATATGATGTGATATATAATCCACACTCCAGTCAGTAAAATAAAGGCATTGACTAAAATTAGCAGTAAGAGATTCATCACAGATACCCTACAACAGAAAATATAGTGTTAATATGATGTGTAATATAATCCATACTCCAGTCAGTAAAATAAAGGCGTTGACTAAAATTAGCAGTAAGAGATTCATCACAGATACCCTACAACAGAAAATATAGTGTTAATATGATATGTAATATAATCCTTGCTCCAGTCAGTAAAATAAAGGNGTTGACTAAAATTAGCAGTAAGAGATTCATCACAGATACCCTACAACAGAAAACAGAATGTATATCTAATGATGAACAATGATATAATGAAAATTTGGCCAAGTTATATAAATCTTTGAAATGCAAGCCATGCAATTTGGCCATGTGTTTTTTTTACACATTCACATAGCAAATTAATCAACTTTTACTGCGTATGACAAACTATGTCAATAATAATTTGATATCCTGTTAATTATAACTTTGGTTAATGTCAAATAATTGGTCTAAATTCAAGCAAGTAAATCTTTCTATGGAAAACAAGAGCTGTCGTCGAATGACAGCAAGGTATAGCCCTGCACATTGTACCCTGAATCAATATGATAAGTGTAAATTAATATTGGTGTGAACACAATACAGGTGTTGACACAGTACAAATTAGTGTTGACACAATATGACAAAATGATAAATCCTCAGGTAATAACTTTTCACAAGAGTTCAAATGAAAATATTCTGTCAAAAATCAGACAAAAATATAATTAACCATTTTTTGGCTCCTTGACATTTTACACAAAAATCATAAGCATTAAAGAAATTTTGTTACAACACTTTGAAAAAACTTTTAAGAGGACAACAAATGAAAAATGTGTTTCCCTCCCACAGATTTATTTCACATTATCTGTTGTTTGAAATATTTTTTTGAAAATTGTCAAAAAAGTCAAAGCAATCATTGGAGAAGGAATCACTAAAAAGTAAGAGTCAAATTACCTCCCCTTCCAGATTTTGGACAATAAATATATTCCTTCATACACATCTCCATGTGATGTCCTTCCTTTGTGTAAAGTTTCATCAAAATCCTCCAAGGTTGTTTAAAAGGGTTGTGCTTACATGGTAATCTGTGAAGATGGAACCCATAAAGAGTCAAAGTCGAATTATCTCCCTTTCCTGGTCTTGAACAATAATTATATTCCTTCATGCACATCTTCATATAGTGTCCTTCCTTTGAGTAAAGTTTTATTAAAATCCTTTAGGTGGTTTTAGAGAAGTTGCGCTACGAGGTAATCTGTACAAATGAAATCATTGAAAAGTCAAAGTAAAATTATCTCCCCTTGCTGGTTTCATACAATAGTTATATTCCTTCATGCACATTTCCATATAGTGCCATTCCTTTGTGTAAAGTTTCATCAAAATCCTTCAAGTGGTTTAAGAGGAGTTGTGCTTACAAGAAGTGTGAACAGACAGACAGACAGGGCGATTCCTATATACCCCTAAACTTCGTTTGTGGGGTTTAATAATTATATACTTGCATAAACCCTTTAATAATTGTGAAATTGTTTTATGAAAATCTACCAACTGGAATGGGGGTTGACAAGGGGTGTCTTTCTCCTTACTCCCACCGCCTTCTCGACTCTGATTTATCCTGCCTACTCACTCCTTAATTCTATCCAGCTCTCCTTTCTCCCGGTCTTACTTTAATTTTTTCTCCCTTCTCACTTTCTTGCCCACTTTCTCCTTTCTCCCATCCCTTTCTTTCTCCCCTCTACTTTCTCCTTTCTCCTTTCTTCCGCCCCTTTCTTCTGGTCTCTCTTAACCCTGCCTGCCCCCTCAAATAGCTGCAGACCACACCTGAAACTTGCTTACACTTTACAAGTTAAATTATCAACTCCAGACATTTCATGTTAACTGATTTCATGGAATAGGTAATTTAAAAAACACAAAAAAGTTTGAATATCATTGGACAGATAATGCCACATCAAGTTAAGATTCTCATTCCCAAGGTCCGAACCAAAATCTGTCTGCTCCATTTGTTTTATTTTTCCTCTTTTGTTTTGATTCCTGGAAATAATCATGTCCGGAACCATAAAGATGCTTTTTTACAAGTAAGTTACAATTTTAATTTAAATAGCCGATAAAGACCATGATGTTGTTAGAATATCCTTTGAGTAATGATGGGACATAATAAACAAGTGTAGACACAGATACGTCTCACCAGAATATAAACATTGTTGTCTACACATGATAAACCTAATACATAAGGTCTAGAAAATTAATGCCTGATTCAACTTGAAAGTATTTGGTGAAAAAAAAATTGTTTAAGTCAATGAACCACGACATTGAAGTCAAGGTAACCTGCCAAATTTCAGGCCGACATCATCCACATGGAATTAACAACTGACCATATGTTTAAGTTTTGTTGCTACAGTTGTCAATGATAAACATGAATTTAAAAATTAACAACACCAATGAATCATGAATTAAGGTCAAAGTTACATGACAGGTGACAGACTGACATGTACCCATTAAGATGTAAGAATAAACCTATAATAAACTTTATATGGAGAGTCAAAGTGTTACTACTGCTGAGTCAAGGAAATGAATGCAAAAAATTAACAAAAAGTAAATGGACCATGAAATTAAGGTCAAGGTTCTCGCATTTACCCATTAATATGTAACAATAAACCTAATATGGAGAGGCTAGGTCAGTACATTGCAGAGAAATGGACATGAATGTAAAAACTTAACAAAGTCACTAGACCATGAAATTAAGGTCAAGGTTACTTGACAGGTGTAAGACTGGCATTTACCCATTAATCTGTAAAAATAAACCTAATACGAAGAGTCTAGGTTCTTACATTGCTGCAAAATAGACATAAATGTAAAAAATTAACAAAGTCGTTGGACCATGAAATTAAGGTCAAGGTTACTTGACAGGTGTAAGACTGGGATTTACCCATTAATATGTAACAATAAACCTAATATGAAGAGTCTAGGTTAGTACATTGCTGAGAAATGGACATGAATGTAAAAACTTAACAAAGTCACTGGACCATGAAATAAAGGTCAAGGTTACTTGACAGGTGTAAGACCAGACCTTGGGTCAATTACTTTGAAATGTTATTAATTAAATTACAATTACATTCCAAATTTCCTCAATTAAATTACAATTACAATTACAGCATTTTATTTGTTGTAATTAATTAAATTACAATTACTTTAGGAAAGTAATTAATTAAATTACAAATTAGATTTCAATGTGGCACTTCATATGATATGTATATGATACAAATTTTAAAGGGCGAAACCCAAGGACAATTTTCAACAAGCAATTTTGCTGAAAGGTAAAATCTACCTGAAAACAGATTGGGTCTGCTAAGTTATATTTCCATCAACTTTCCAAAACTGGGAGTCTAAACTATACACCACGGTTATAATCAAATGACTGCAATTGTTCTTTGGTCCCAACTGAAAAATTGTTAAGTTAATGTTCACGAAAAAAACATAAATGTTACTTTTTGTTGGTTTTCATTTTCATTGTGAAGTATTTATGTATTTCTTGATGATTTAGCTACAAAAAATTAATTTTTGTTATTCTATGTTTGGTAAGAGAAAAAACTCATACGTGATTGCTAAAGTTTTGAGCAGATTTCAATTTAAAAAAGATATAGAATTTCACATAATGTTGTTAATACACTTTTCATATTAATCAGATCTTTTCCAAACACTAAACCATTATATATATATATATATTTATCCATTTTATTATTTAAAATAGAAAGAAAATTAACATAATTTGACAGGTTGTTTTACCTTAATGTATTATTTGGTTTTTAAATCAATTAAAACCTTTAATTTGTGACATTTTGTTTTGATAAGTAAAATTTAATTTCTGCAAATTAGTATGTTTGTACAGCCTTTACACTCTAAATATTTGTAGTAATTCACCTTTGAGGACAGGAAATGTCAATTAATGAATTAAATAATATTTCTCTTAATTAACTGACACTCATATCAACAACTCATGTGTAGTGACTGTGTATATGTGGCATAGTAATATATAATTTGAAAAATGTTTGATGTTTAGGAGCATGAACATGGTAGTGAATATGGATCAAAATGCTATTTATATACAAAAAAAAGAGAACAAATACCAGTACATTTGGTTAACAAATTCAAATTGTCACATGGGTTTAAGAAAATAAATTGTGTGAAACCAACCCTTGCATTAAATAACTATTGGTAAAAAACTATGAAATAAAATAAGTGGTGTACCTGCAAAATAATTCCAATATATTGGAATGTTTCAACATTTTTACTGGAAATTCAAATCTTCAGGTTCTCAACACCTTCAGATCATCACCTATATTGAGCTAACTTTTTATTAAACCCTCATATGAGTAACGAAGTTGGATGGCACTGATATAATTGTTGATGTATGCATTTTGCCCTAAAATTCCCATATTGATTTTGTGGAATTCAAGTCGAAAATACATTCTTAAAAAAATAACTACCTAACCCTACAAAACACACAAAATAGGAATGTTTGACAAACAAAGTTAGCCCCTTTTCTGGTGTATATGTAGCATGTGTTTTAAATTTCAATTTTTGACTATACATCCAAATAGAGGATAGTCCTTAAATTTAGTGAATTAACATTGTCATTTATAAATACATATATATATATATATTATTTATTTTAAAATAAGTGATAATGTAAGTAGAAATATTACAAAAGTATTGAGAACATTTTTCTATCTTTTGTCTTAAGAAGTTATCTAAAATATAAGTATTTGAATTTATACAAAGAAATTTCAAAATACATGTAAATCAAACTTGTTCACAAGTAATTGAAAAGTATTTGAAAAAAGTAATTGTAATTACATGGTTTTTCAGCCCTGTAATTAATTAAATTACAATTACATGCAATTGAATTTTTTCTCAATTACACATTACATTCAATTACATCAGAAAATGTAATTAATTACAGTCAGTTACAATTACATTTTCCAATTACCCCAGGTCTGTGTAAGACTGGGATTTACCAATTAATATGTAACAATAAACTTAATATGGAGAGTCTAGGTTCTTTAATCATCAGGAAATGGACATGAATTTAAAAAATTAACAAAGTCACTGAATCATAAAATTAAGGTCAAGGTTACATGACAAGTGTCAGACTGGTATGTACTCATTTAGATGATGCATTACACCACAAATGGTACCTCTATACATTACAATGGCTCAGAAATTGACTTGAATGTAAAACTATGTCACAATATTTACAAAGTCACTGAACAGTGCAAATGAGGTCGATGTCACTTGACAGGTGTCAGACTGGCATGTACCCACTAAGATACATCAGTACACTAAATATATTGGATCTATGCATTACAAATCCTGAGAAAAGGACTTGAATATGAAACTATATCGCACTTCTCATGGCGCCTTTGAACCATAACGACAAGGTCAAGGTCATCTGAAACATGTGTTGCTGGAAAGCTCCAACCATAAGATACCTGCGGACATTAGATCTTGTACATAAGTGATATACTTTAAAAGTTATTAAGGTATTAGTAAGGTTTACGCTGCAGTCGCAGCCCCTGCTGCCACCGGAAAGTAATACCAATGTCTTGCTTTCAGCGGCTTCATAGCTGGCGAAACAAAAATATAATTGAAAAACTTTGAGCAAAGCTCACTAACATACCCTTTATTCCAGAAGTAACAAAATCAACAACAGGGTGTGTTTTGTGAAACAATTATGCCCCCGTGTAGCAGTCAAGAAGAAACATTAAAAATGACCAGAAATTTATGTGATTCTGAGAAATTAATACATGTATGTATTTATAAATTCTGGCATCAATTGAAAAGTTAAATCATGAAATGTGACAATTTTGTTTGGATGCAAATACAGAAGTTACCCAAAGGATCCCACCACAGATCAGACATTATCAAGATGTAAAACAACTTTCACACCCCTTCTTTATTTAACTCACTGTGTTTCTCTCTATCAGTGCTACCAGTACTTTGATTATTAAAATATTGCATCAGATCTGATTTCATAAGAGATATTTTTATAATATAATATTTATAGTAGAAAATAATAAATATTATCTGTCATAAGAAATTGAAAAATAGTAAGAAACAGTTAATACAATAAGTCATCAAACTGTGATATACAAAGAGTTTAAAGTTTCAAATGAAGACACTATACTGAATAATATAAAAGATATTGTTACAATACTAATTCTATAGATATCCAAAAACCTTTTCTCATTAGTGAATTTATTGTTTCTATATGTAAATATAGATAAAAGAAAAGCATTACATCAGAAACTAGTACGTCAATTGTTCGAAGAACAACTGATAGGTCTTTCCCAAAGTTGCGTCCGAATGTTCTCATTATTGATTCATAGGGAAAACCAACATTCTAAGCTTAATATGTATATTTATAGACTCTTTAATGTGAAATATATGTTATTCAATGTGACCTTGACATTTGACCTTGACGTCATTTTGAAGGTCAAGTCTACCTGAACATTTTTTGTATTGAATATATGTTTGTATCTTCAATGGTATTTGAGCTATAGGCAAAAAACCCTTTATTATACATCGAAAATCGGTTTTTGGCCCATAGGTCTAAAACGGTTAGTCAAATGATTTTGGACCCAATGTAACAATTGTAGGTCTCAACAAGACACACATTTTCTCCATTACATTTAATCAGCTATCTGTTACGGTTTCTGAGTTTATCCGCTAACAAGTCTAGAGGTCAAAATAAAGGTCACCGATGACCTTTGACCTTGACCTTTTCATATAGCCCATGGAGAGCCAAGAACAATGGTGTAGGTCTCATGTCTCTATCACTTCCGGTTTGGGAGAAAATCATTGTTAAAGAAATATCAAATTTTGCAGGGGCATAACTCAAGAATGGTCCATCGGACAATTTAGGACCAATGTAACAGATTTTTGTCATGACCTAACAAACATTTTTCTAATTACACTTCATCAGCTATCTTTTATGGATTCCGAGTTTATCAGCTAACAAGGTTTACCATGTTTGGTGATGTAACTCTGTTACTAAAAATAGATAGGTTTACAGGGTCAGTCTGGTCAAGCCCAGCCATTTCTGAACAATGGTACCAAGTATCAAAGTGATATCTTTTAAGAATTTTTTGCAAATGTTGGAAGAAATAAAAAAGGGAAAAAATTATTATCAGAAGAAATACAAGAAGGTCTTTCCACCAAAGTGGGAAAGACCGTAAATATAATAGTTATTGTAACATGCCTAATGGGCCACTTAATTATTATACCTGTGAAATACAAAACTATTCAAAGGATATACAAAATGTTTAAGTTTAAAATGAAGAAAATATGTTGAATCATTTAAAAGATCCTTTGACAAAAACAAATTCTACAGATAAAAATAAAAAATTTCCTCATAAATGTTTCTATATATAAAATAAAACAAAATCAGATTTCATTTTTCTGGTGGAATTTTACCAGATAGGCATATGCCAAGGTCAAGGTCACAAGGTCAAATATTCTGGAAAAAAATGAAAGGTCTTTCCACGAGGAAAACACATGCAAAACATGAAAGCCCTATCACTTACCATTAAAAAGATATACTCAATGGTAAGGTTTTTATGCAGTTGTTAACATGCCAAGGTCAAGGCCACAAGGTCAAATATTCTGGTACCAATTGAAAGGTCTTGCCACAAGGAATGCATATGCAAAATATGAAAGCCATATCACTTACCATTCAAAAGATATATCCAATGTTAAAGTTTATTAGTTTTTTAAAAAGACCATCACATGCCAAGGTCAAGGTCAGGAGGTCAAAAATTTTGGTATTGTTTGGAAGGTCTTGCCACAAGGAACACACATGCAAAATATTAAAGCCCCATCTCTTACCATTCAAAAGATATAACCAATTTTAAAGTTCATTATTTTTTTTCAAAAAGTCCATCAGATGCCAAGGTCAAGGTCAAAAGATACACCCAATGTTAATGTTTTTATGGACAAACAGACAGACAGACCAAAAACAATATGCCCCCCGAATCTTCGATTCTCGGGGCATAAAAATATCACGTCATATCAAATTAAAAGAACTTTTTTTTCATTGAATTTCAGCCAGTTTTCTAGGAAGAGTTGTCGCCACAAAGTGTGTACCCCTATGGCAGACGGAATTAGGAATGGACAGACGAACGGACGAACTGACAGCATAATCACTACTATCCACTAAAGGGTGGGTATAAAAAAGCCCACTTTTTTGGTGTCCTCAGATATGCTAATTACTACTTAAAATTAACTTGATGTGACCTACTGTACATACTGTTTACTATTCAGTGTACAAGTTTCAAACTTACCATATTAAGGGGAAAAATGAGTAGATTGTCAGGAAATGACACGGTACAAATATTGACATAAATACTATCATACTTCTGAAAAAGAAAAAAACAAAAGAGTAGAGCTCATGTCTAAATTGCATATCTGGGCCATGTCTCTTAGGCAGATTCCTTTGTTATTGTACAATTCATTCTTACATGCAGGCAGATCAAAGACTGAGATATCTTTTAGAAATTACAAATAGACAAAGAATTTCTTTTGTGAATGCCAAAATAGAGATCTTGGATTCTGAATGAAATGCAAGTAACGGTACCTATTTCTTCTGTATAATATGATTTTCATAATTTTTAATACATGAGGAAAGTCCCACTTCTTTTACCATATTTTCCATTGTGACATCAGACAATTTGTGATGTTTGTCATGGGAACTTGTCAATTCATTAAAAAAAAAAAGCTGTTGCCAAATTGCCAAATGAGAGTCAGTTATATCCCTGCTCACTGAACTCTGAATCAATATGGTAAGTGAAAATTTAAGTGTGTGTTGAAACAAATACAGTTGTGGACACAGTACAAGTGTGGACACAATACAAGCACTGACACAATTGCAGAGAAAACTGAGATGAAAATAATGTATAAAAGATGGACAGAAAGACGGAACACAATAAATCGGTAAACAGGAAGTAGAATATCAATATGGTGGAAAAGGTGAGACTCTGTATAGTAACCCATACTGAAGCTTCAGGCCAAATATCAATTGGCAGTCATGAGCAGTTGCTAACGAAAGGGTGACAAAATGTCAAGTTTGAGAAATGAAAAATACAAACAAACTAAGTTGGTAAACTGGAAGTGGTGCATTGATATTGCCAAAAAAGGGAGGGGCAGTATAGGACCCCATACCAAATATTAAGTGGCTATCATGTGCAGTCGATGAGAAAAGTGTGACTATATAGTCAAATTTGGAAAATGAGAAGTAGAAACACACAAAGGTGGTAAAAAGGAAGTGGTGCTTTCATATAGCCAAGAAGGGTAGGGGCAGAATAGGACTCTATACTGAAGCACCATACCAAATATCAAGTGGCTGTCATGTGTGGTTGCTGAGAAAAGTGAGACTACAAAGTCTTAATTCGGGAAATGAAAAGTAAAAACACACAGTCTGTAAACAGGAAGTGGTGATTGGCCGAAAAAGGGAGGCACAGTATAGGATCCCATACTGAAGCACCATACCAAATATCAAGTAGCTGTGATATGCAGGTGCATAGAAAATTGCAACGAAAATAAGTGTAATGGACGGACGGAATCATGGACGAACAAACGGAGGTTAAACAGTATACCCCCTCCTTCGGAGCTGGGTATAATAAACAGTTCTGATTGGTCAGCATTTGCTGAATTTTACCATGTATTGGTAGGGATATTGTCTGATGTACATTTGCTCCATAACCCTTCATTTGTTCATTTACAATACATGTAGAGGTTTGCCGTTCATGCAGTTCAAAATGTATAAAAAGATTCCTTGTGCTCTTGAGGTGTATGCATATGCTCTCTATTTCTTCAGTTATGGTATAATTGTTCATGTGATATTTTATAATATAAATGTACTATTAAAATTTAAGTTTGGCTTCCTTACTTTCTGAAAATCAAACTATTATTCTGACCATCTGTATATAATAGTGTCCATATCTCATTTTAATTGCCAAGTTTTCTTACAATCAACTCGATGAGTGCCCTGTGGTCATTTACATGTTGCATCGTCTTTTGATCCTGTTATCATGCAACAGATAACAGTGTTTGTATATTGCCAGATATTTAAATTTGTTGACGATCCTGCATCCATGCCCATAAGAAGCATGAATAAAGACATTGTCGGACATCTAGCAAGAGATTTCCATTCAAGGTGGCAAAGGATTGTTAAAATCATAAAGTCTGCAAATCAGACGCAATCATGCATTCAATTTTCAAAATAAGGGAAAAAAAATCTTTTAAAAGCAAAGAATTTTCAGCCAAATTTATCAAGAAAAGTTCTTTTAATTGCTCACTACGATGACAGTTACAAGAGTCTTCTTATTTTAACAATGACTGTACTTCTCAAGAATACTTTTATTGTCTTATTTATACATTACCTCTGATGTTGGGCCTGACTATCAACACATAACAGGACTGCCAATCCAAAACATATCATTAACACCAGTCTATAAATAGAATTAAAGTATGTTTGAAACCAGAGATGCTGGCAATGTCTTACTTATACTATCTGTATTTGGGTGAATTAAAAAAAAAATGGCACCATGCATATTTTGTTATCTAGACTGAGAACTGTAAAAGTTTTTTTGATACAAAAGACTATATCAATTAATGTGTAGAGGTATGTTGCATGTCCATGCAAAATTTCATGGAGATATCTTCATTGGGTAAAAAGTTATGCCCGAAAAACATGCCAAAAATGTCTGGAGTGCAACACTTTTTTGTGACATTTTTTTAACACTACTTTTTTTAAATACATATAAAATAAAAAATAATGATATCTGTTTAAAAGTAAGACTTTTCACTTAAAGTTTAACATCTTGAGTTAGGAATTCAGTATCTGATTTGTGAATATTAGCAAATGTGTTGCTGCAGTTGGCACAAGAACAATTGGAGTCCCATGTCTGGAGTGCAACAGCAAAAATAGAAAAACTGCAAATAAATGAATACTGTGAAAATTCTATGTGTGAAAAATTACATATTTACATTTATTAATGTAGAAAAATATTAATTCCATAAGAAAAATATGATACTGAATATTCCAATAACAACACCACCTCCTAATGGGTCATTAAATACATCCACCCTTGTTTGTCTGGAGTGCAACATTTGAAGTTTAACAAGTCCCCTTTCCCTGTATATTGATTTTTAATCCACTATTGTTCTTTGTTTCAGACAACATTGATATAAAGACCATTCATCCAAAATGGAACCTTTTTTCAGACATACAATTATAATTAAATTGAATGCAATGTTTAAGTTGTCTGGAGTGCAACAGTATTTTTAGTTTATTAATGCTTATTTTTAACAGTTCAAATGAAAATCTAAGCATCAAACAACCATTATTTGAAAGAGTGTAACCATTGCAACAATTTTAAAAGAACAACTGGGTCATTCTTTCAATTTCAGGCTCTTCTTGTAGGCGCTTAATAGCGAAATCACATTCTTTTTTCAAAGAAATGCTCAATTTATTTTGTCTGGCCTATGAATATTGCTGACTATTAGGTTAAAATAAAGAAAAATATATATTAAGCTTCATTTTTTAAAGAAATTATAGACATTAAATCATATCTGATGCTTTAATTTGATTGTTTCAACTACATAGTCAATATGTTGCACTCCAGACACATTTCTGAATTTTTTGTTAATTCTAACATGGTAAGTCTACTTCAAGGTTTGATTGTAAATAAAAAATCAAGATTATATTCAAAATAACATATACAAGAACTAAAAGGCTGGTTAAACCAGCAAAATACCAGAAAGTTTCAACAAAAAGGGCCAGAAAACAACAATAAAAACTTAAAACCATTTGATTTTCGGTCATTTCCCAAGCTTTTTTCTCAATCTTTCTGCTGAAGTTTTCATGGTTATTGCTGGATTAGACATTCCTCAGATACTATACATGGTAGCTTGACCATTATCTTTACTCTTCATTCTGATCACACTTCACTCCAAAAAAAATTTACAAGTTATAATTTGTGTGAGGTTTTAGAAATATGTCTGGAGTGCAACATTTTCACTATGCAGTTAAAAGAATAAAAATGCAGCATTGATTTTGGCTTTAATGTTTATAATTTCATGAATATAAACTACATGTCTATATTTACAATTGTTAAGTTTACCTAATATTTTTGGAACTTGTAGACATAACAAATAAACAAATATCACAAATCAAAATTCTAAAAAATCACATTTTGAGCTATAAAGCAAAAACAATTATTGAAAGAATGGCTAAAATTTGCCCTAAATTAATCAATCTAATTGTCTCCCTTAAAAAATCAATATTGCAAAAGTCTTTTCTATGATTATGTTAAAAATAACCTTTTTATAATTATGGTCAATACTTGTTGCACTCCAGACAACATAAATGTTGCCCTAAGTCAGCTATTAGTCAGTGCATTCACCCAGCTTTTTGTATAAATGCTCTTCGGGACTATTTCAATTAAAAAATAAATCTAAAGTTTTTAAAAACTAACATATGGGTAAAATTTAGTAGTTAAACTTAAAATGTTGCACTCCAGACAAATATGGATGGTGCAATTGATAAACAAAAAGATTTCTGTGGTTAGTAAAAAAAATTTCAAATAGGTATTATTTATGTGAATTATTTTTATCATTTTTTTCAAAAAGGAGTGCAGGAAAGATTATAGATCAGGCAAATTCATGACAAATTTAAAAAGTCTGGAGTGCAACAAATTAGCAAGAAAAAGAAGCAATTTTAAGACTGTCTGTAATTTTTTTCAAAAGAGGTATATGAATAAAGTTTTTTGCATCCATGTTCAGAATTCATATTTTTATAAAATTCAGGTTTTGAATCTACATGATGACTTACTTTATTGGAATAAAAACTTTTTGATCCATAAATAAATAAAACCTATCAATTTTATCATAAAAA